>OZ024924.1:22482001-22662001 GCA_964017225.1 Netelia inedita
CGCTTCTTCTCTTCCCCTTCTTATCTCTTCTCTCATTCCTCTTAGTAGTTCATAAATCGTCCCTTCCCCTGTCTCCTCCCCCTCCCGTTCTTTTTCTGTTCTTCTGCTTTTGCTTTTACCTCCCGGTTCTCTCTCCTCTTCGCCCCTGCCTCTTTCCTCCGCCTCCTCCCTTTTCCTTTTCCACAGCTCCGCTATGTCTCCCATACTTCCCTGTGCTGCTCGCACTATCTCTTCTCTCTCTTCCCAATCTTTCTGCGTTTGTTTTCCGTCCTCTTCTTTCTTACCTCCTCCTCTGCGCTCTCTCCTACTGCCTCGCTCTTCTTCATCTCTTTTCGTCACTTGCTGCCTGTTGTCTCCCTCTCTTTTCTCCTGCCTTCAATTTCTCTTTCTCTCCCTCTCTACCCTTCTCCTATCTTTCCCACCTACCTTACCTCTCCCCGTTTCCTCTCTTATCTTCCTATGCTCTACCACCTTTCTTCTGGCCGTCCGATGTCAGCACCGTCCGTTCTCGTCCGCCCTGTCTCCTTCTCTTTTCACCTCTACTCGCCTATCTTCTCTCTCTCTCCCTCTGTCGCCTGTTCTATCCCGCTGTATTTCCTAACCTCTTTCTCTTGCCCTTTCTTTCTTCCTTCCTTACCTTTTCCGCCTTCCGCTTTCCTCTGACCGCCCTTTCGCCCGTCCCTTTCACCTTCCCGGCCCTTCTATCGCCCTTCCCGCTTCCTCCTCTCACTTTTTACACTTTTTCAGCCTATTTTCTTGCACACACTCCTCACACGTCCACTCACTATCATGCCGGAAACGGAAGTCCCACATATAGAATTATTAATAATGTATTTCTGAACAAAACTAAAAAAAAAAAAAAATTGTCGAAAAATGTTGAATAGTTTTGGAGATATCTTAAGGAGGTTCACGCGTTATCCATGCGTTAGACGAATTCCAAGTTTAATTGTTTAAAATTCGTATGAACCGTCTTAACAATAATACTCAACTGTGGGTAAAATTTGTGAAAGTTTTACCGTCTAGAAATGGAGTTATTTATTGTCAAAAATCGTATTTTTTCGTAACTTCCCATAAGACCTCGTGTTAAAGTTGCGATTTTAAACACTGAATATCTCGATTACTAGACGGTGAAACCTTCTCAAATTTGTTACCCATTATAATACGATGCTCAAGAAGATTCACACAAAATTTCAAAAAAAAATTATCTTGGAAAAAATTGTATCTGATGATTTTGCCATTACTTTGTATATACTATTATGATTATGACGCGTGAACATCCTTAATTTGAAGCAAAGAATACTGCAACATGGAAGAAGAAAGCTTAGAAAGTATCGAAAATCACCCTTCCTGTACCAAACACAGAAAATTGTTATAAATCTGTGATCGTCGATTAAACTTTGGCAAGGCCAATTTTTTTAAATTATTATAATGATGCGATCGTAATTTGTCGATCGCGACTCAAATCGCGCAAATGATAATAAAAATGAATAAATAAAAAAAAATTCATGTCTTTTTCAAACAATTCGTCAAAATGTTGTTATTGCGCAAACTTTCCTCCTATCGCCCATATCCCTCCTTTTCATGATAAATATTATTGTCACCGTCTCTATTATAAAATTTTTCGATTACACTTTTGTTTGGCATTCTAGATTAATGTATTACCGCTAATCGCTGTTGTTCTTTACCTGACGGCAACTTTCATTGCGGTAGAACTCAGCAACTATTGATTTTACAAAAAAAAAATTTATACAAAAATTGTCAATAATGTCATTCTCTACAACTTTGATTATTACATTTTTTTCGTATTTGCAAAAATTATCGAGATATTGTTCACGACAACAAAATTTGGTTTTTCAATCGACTATATCTCGGCAAATATTAACAATAAAGAAAAAAGTATTAAATAAAAAAGATGGGAAATGTTATCCTCTACAAAAAAGGTCCTTACGATTTTTCACGTAAAGCTCACCGTTTCCGAGATATTCACCAATAGGCGTTTTTCAAGATGGCGGCTAACGCGGAGGGTTTGGGAGGGCAGAAACTTGGATTTATACTTAGGAGACACCCCCTGACATAATCCAATAGAAAGAAAAAGTAGCTCTATTTGATGCTTTGCAAATATCTAAAAATCCTCGACTAAAGTGCATTACTCGTCTTAGCCCTCCCCCCATACGGGTAAACCGGGTAGTTCGGAGAATTTTTATGTTTTCATTGTTATTGAAGAAAATAAATTAGTTTCTTTATGATTTTCGAAAGTTTATTAGTTGAATATTCCCACGAATAAAAATGGAAGTTGCATTTCGTTTCGAAGTTTGTTTTTTTCAACATCTCCCATAGCTTACGCGTATTGGGCTCATCTCCCATACATGTAGGGCTTGACTAAAAATTAATGTGACGCAAGTGGGAGCTCGAGATGGCCAAGCGTTAGTTAGTTATTAACATTTTTGTCGCGGATTGATCATTTATAAGTCTTATATGTTGGTGTAATTTTCAAGCAATGGTCGGGCCAGCGACAAGAGTTTGGATTCTTAAGGCGCAATTAGAGTTTGAAACTTTTGAAAAAAAATGTATTTGTCGGTCATTGAATGTTCTGAATTTCGCCGAGAAGCATTGGAGCCGCCCACTCTCCAGCCTAGCCGTAGCCTAGCCAGTCAATGCCCGACAAATAAAAATGACTGCGTAATAAAATAATAATAATTGATTGCTCGGAATTTTGCGATCCCAAATGTAACGCCCTACACTATGCTATATCTACGGATAGGGAGGGGAGTGGGTCGCTCCAACGCTTCTCGGCTCGCTCTAATTGGACCAACTTCAAAAATTGATATCTCGTAAACTATTAAAAATATCCCTAATGTTTATTTGCAACTTTTGTTTGTAATGGTCTACCCCAGAATAAATGGTGCTATACTTTATGAGATTCACCCTGTATACTACTAATTCGGGTGAAAACCGTAATGGCAACTTCGTACAGCCCCCTTGTAAGACCAAATTCAGCGCGTATACAGGAACAAAAAATAATATGATGAACCCCTTCATATGGCCTCAGCTCTTATTCGAAACTTTTTTGAGATCACCCATCATTGGACCGTTATAGGCATATAATGATCGAATGTTCAAACACTTTAATATGCCTTGGCGTGAATTATGTCTATAGTATATAGTATAACAAAACTATTACATCGCCGCTGCCACAAGCGGCTTAAAAAATCTTGAATAGATTGAAGTCAAATGCAACACTTATAGTCAATTGAAGACTCTCGTACGCAGGTCGGTGCAACGTTTGACCCCATTCTACCTTGAACATACGAAAACGCTGCGGGAGGGAGGAAAGGCGGAAGCGAAGGATTCGAGCTGCATGAAATCCTAGACTAATTAAATTTTATATCTTACTAAAAATACAAAATATTAAATATTAAAATCGTTGAAAAATCCCTTTTGTCAGTGCTCATTAGAAACGCTATATTGTTTATGTAATGTGCTACGTGATTCAAATTCTATTAATCATAGAGCATTAAAAAATTTATATCGTTTTTGCGAGAAAAGCTATTATCCTGCTAAATAAATAAGTAAATGGAATAAAATTTCTATAACAGTACATTTTTAATCAAACACGTCCGTTCGATATTATGAATTTACCGTTATGGCACAATACGGTTAACAAAAAAATATTCCTTTTTAAATAACTGACCTGAGAGCATGCGTGTTGTGTAGTGTGCTGAGGACACGATGAATTGGCAGTTGCACAGACGCCGGTTCCTGGCACTTTCAATTGTTCCTTGTAATCAGGTTGATAAGGCAGAAGCATGCGAATTTTTCCCCAACGATTGAAGAACAGAGCTATTGCACCGGCCCATACCATTAGCACGACAACCACGATGCCCACTTCAACACCTCGAATCTGTAAGGTCATTTTGATAAATAATTGATAATAAACACGAATAAACGAAAATTATTTGCAAAAAGGAATTCTGAGTGATTAGTTATGTATCCGCATGAAACAGGTCCACTGTGCCAATGGTAGTTTTGCAATTTTAGGCTGCGAGAGAAATTCACGGATCTTCGAGTTCTTGTGCCATATCCTGTTTTACAGCATTTACAATGTACAAAACATTATTATTTTTTAAGCACTATTTCTTGAATGAAAATATTTTAGGTGAAAATAATACTTTTTATACCGAAACGTAGCCACATTTCGAGAAATACACCAAATCAAGTATGCCTACGCTGAACGATAGTTATTACAATTATAAAAAATTGTATCCGTCTTATTATTGCTCGCCAACTGTCACCCGGCGTGACTGCCGCGCGGATCTCGTCTATATATATATACAGGGTGAATCGTAATGGGTGGAAACCACTTTTTGATAGTATTTACCATGCGTCGTAAATTACCGACTACCTACAACTGGATTGCTTGACAGCTCCAGAGACGGCAGCAGCTTAGTGACAGGTAACTATACCCGAGTAAAAATGATTGTATATAAACATATATAATTGTATATTAATTGATCATATACAATTTTATATAAAAATTGGCCCGATAGAATTTTATATATTTGTATATAAACGTATAGAATTGTATATACCAATAATGTCCATTTCCATAAATTAGGAAAAAAAATCGCTCTTCCGGGGACTTGAACACGGCACGCACGGACGGTAGATCGGCGCGCCAACCGTTCGGCTACGCGCTTCCACATTTTTAACTTACACGTCAAAGCTTATGTACGGCGGCAAAACCTTTCAAACCGGGTATCTCAAGAACGGCTGCGTATCTACACGTAGCCCTTTAGGGTTTTCTTAGTTTCAGTCCCCCCTACAACCCTACGAAGTCCCATCGCTAAACTCGGTTGGCCTCTGCTGGACTCGCCTTGTAAGACCGATAGTTCAGTACTAGACGAATGACAACGAAAGTGTTCCCATATATGGAACAAACCGTCTTTTCTTTTCATTTGAAAATACTTTATATTTTATAATTCAACGTTTCAATGTAAAATACGTTGATATGTATGTTAAAATGCAATATATATATATTGCATTTTAATACATAATTTATTAACTTTTAATGAACAATCTTTTGATTTACCTGCTTCCATACGCGAATAAACCCAAAGAAAACTGTTTCTATATTTTATCATATATGAGTAGCAATATAATTATATTAATTTCAAAAGAAAAGAAAAGTACTCATATACAGTTATATACAATTTTATATACCGGAAATAAATTTTTCACGTATATATATGTAAAGAAACGCTCCCCTCTTCGGTTTCTTCAATTTAAAGTTGGTGCGCTACGCAGGCTCCACGCGTCACTGTAGCACGACCCGCCAGATGGCAGGTCAACACGATATTGATGAGAACATCGATTATCGATCGAGAGAGAGAGAGAGAGAGAGAGGGGGGGAAGATAGGCAGTGTAACGGATAGGAGAACTAAGTAGAAGGAGCACATGTGCACAATAAAATCGCAAAGAGAAATTGAAATAATAAGATAGACTGTAATTAGAAGAGGGACAGTGAATTGACCTGTAATTGTCGTTTCATTGTTTTTCAGGTAAGCTTACTGTAAATGTGGTGTAAATAAGTGTAAATAAGTGTAAATAGCAACGTGTGCAGGGAATAAAATCCACATTGTTTTTCAGTGAAACAAATCCACGGTATTATTCACCATCCCACTATACATAAGATAAGTACAGTCTTATATATATATATAATTGTATACAACACTATATTGAATTATATATAACTGTATATGATGGAAGTACATTTATATCGGATTATATATACGAATGTATATAGTTATATACAATTATATATAAACCTATATATAAATATATATGATTGTATTTCATTTTTATATAATTATATACAATCGTTTTCACTCGATATCGGATTATATATACGAATGTATAGAGTTATATACAATTATATATAAACCTATATATAAATATATATGATTGTATATCATTTTTATATAATTATATATGAGTATATACAATCATTTTTACTCGGGTATTCATGCATCTTCGCCGATTTCGATGAAATTTGTTTTGCTTGTAGAATGGATAAAAATACAAGATATGAAAAAATTTCAAATTGCAACAACGTTTATTTTTTCGCGTACTATACTCTGTATATCAGAATGGTGCAGATAGCAACAAATCTCTTATTATTTATTGCAAATTTGTAATTTTTTCATACGTATCTCCGAGAGTTTTTAACCGATTGGGATGCAAATTAGCATAAAGGTAGAGGATGAAAAAATAAAGTTGACGCGTTTGTTATTTTCTCGATATCTCATAATTAACGGGTTGAAACTGGCCCTCGACTTTTTAGTCAATTGCAACGTATGGTCGGATAAATTTGTACAGACTATTTCGACTCATTGCATTTTCATTTCATCCCATTTTTATTTCTACAAATTTTCGTCCATGCCACACGGTAAGAACTTTGAACGTTTGTAAGAGGGGTGGTTGGGGGAGGGGGCGAGTGGAATTTACAAATATGTATTCGTGTATTCAAACGAACTTATATTAACGTAAATTTAACCCGGAATGGCAAAAGGCTACCCTTTCGATACGATCATAAGATGTAATTAACTAAAATATCGAGGGGCAGTTTCAACCCCTAAATAATGAGATATCGAAAAAATAACAAACCCGTTAACTTTATTTTTTCATCCTCTACCTTTATGCTAATTTGCATCCCAGTCGGTTAAAAACTCTCGGAGATACGTATGAAAAAATTACAAATTTGCAATAAATAATAAGAGATTTGTTGCTATCTGCACCATCCTGATATCAAGTGTATAGTACGCGAAAAAATAAACGTTGTTGCAATTTGAAATTTGTTCATATCTTGTATTTTTATCCATTCTACAAGCATACCAAATTTCATCGAAATCGGCGAAGATGCATGAATATAGTTGCCTGTCAATAAGCTGCTGCCATCTCTGGAGCTGTCAAGCAATCCAGTTGTAGGTAGTCGGTAATTTACGACGCATGGTAAATACCATCAAAAAGTGGTGTCCACCCATTATGATTCATCCTGTATATATATATATATATATATTTTTTTATTTAGGAGGGCTACGGCAACTGCATGCACATAGTTTCCTGTCACTAAGCTGCTGCCATCTCTGGAGCTGTCAAGCACTCCAGTTGCAGTCGGTAATTCGCCACGCATGGTAAATACTATGAAAAAGTGGTTTCCACCCATTACGATTCACCCTGTATATACATTCATATTTCTGAATGGGTATATGTATATCTGCAAAGATATATGCGGAAGAATTTCTTTTTTTTAAGCAGCATATTGTTTTGTGAACAGTTTTTCTAAACTGCAATTCTCTCCGATATGTGTCGGAAAAATATACAGAATACTGTCGAGTTGCGGATGGGCGAGCGAGAGTCGAAAATTCTCGATCGTGTCTCGACTCGTTCGTTGAATTGGTCAAACAGCTCTCTCGAGCCAAATGCATATGTGCGTTAAACGATGTAATTACGAGTCTGAAAATTGCGACCGATAATCGAAAAATTTCGGTCGTTTTTCGGCTTGAATATTTATATCCGTCGAACGATGCTTCTAATGCATCGTCGATCACGCATGGTCGACGTCAGGCGAGAAATTGCGATTTCGGCGACGGACGACTCTCGTCAACGAGTCAGGTATACAGGCGTCAACAAACCGACAGAATGCCAAGTGTGACAATGAAATTCGCGACCGAGAATCGAAAATTCTCGGTCGAGTTTCGCGGTTTAAACATATACAGGGTGAATCTCTTAAAGTATAGCACCATTTATTATGGGGTAGATGGGATCATTACAAAGAAAAGTTGCAAATAAACATTAGGGATATTTTTAATAGTTTACGAGATATGAATATTTATAGTTGATCCAATGAGATCGAGCCGAGAAGCGTTGGAGCCGCCCACTCTCCGCCCTAGCCGTAGATATAGCACAGTTTAGGGCGTTACATTTGGGATCGCAAGATTCAGAGCAGTCTATTATTATTATTTTATTAGGCAGTCATTTTTATTTGTCGAGCATTGACTGGCTAGGGCTAGGGCGGAGAGTGGGCGGCTTCAACGCTCCTTGGCAAAATTCCGAGCAGTCAAGGACCGACAAATAAAAATGACTGCCTAATAAAATAATAATAATTGACTGCTCTGAGATTCACCCTGTATAGATTCGTATGTTACCGGAAGGGTCTCCTGAAAAAATTTTGCAAGCGCATTCACGCGGAATTTCGGTGCACTATTTTTGATATGTCGGTAAAATTTCAAAACTATCGGTTCTTTTAAAGAGGCGTAATCATTTCTCGAAATGTTAGGCTCAGGTGAGGAAAGACTAATGTAACGATGGTAATCCCCAGTCACCTTTTTTCATCTTTCTCATGCGCCTCTCGCATTTCTTCCCTGTCTACGTGACTTGCTGCAGCTACACCTGCGCTATCGCCGGGATATCTCTCCGTTGAAATGCAGATAGCCTTTGTTTCCCGATAAAGGCCCAAAAACACCTTTTCCCATTTTCCACAGTCCAGCCATAGAGCACCTATCTTTATGGCCTGATGTGCCTCAAACCCGAAATACCTGCTGTTCCCCGCGTCTCCCAAGACGTTTCCTTTCCAAGAATGTTCTAACGCCCAAATTCTCTGCCCACCAAACCACGACTATCCCACGGGTTAATGTTATAAGAACCACCCTCTTCCTAGGCTAACCAGTCAGTAGATATTCGATCATCCGAGCAGCAACGTTACGCTGTCCATTGTAATACTGAAAATAAAGTCTTGTGCTTCTCAATTAAGTGTCTACCGCGTTTTCCCCTCAACTACCGCGTTCCGCAGCCGAGTCGGTAGCTCCATCCACAAAAATTAAATAAATAAATAACTCACGACATCACACTGAACATAGGTATAGTTATATATAGTTAAAGAATTTACAATTTTCGCCAACAAATTACAGCGGAAGAAAACAATAAAAAGTGCTCATTCATTGCTGCCATTGTTTTCTTATGCGTGTTCCTCTCTTAATATTTAGTTTTAACAAAAAAATGTGCATACTTTCACAAAAATTAAAAAAAATTAACTATTAAATCTATTGGATATTTTAATGCAAGGTCTATCCAATGTATGAGCCGCTGAAAAAGGGAAGAGGGACGTATGAAATATACGTACACGTTTCCTTTATTTAACAAAAGATAGCAAATTAGTTTTATTGATTTAGCAGCCAAAATTGATATATCACAGAAAGAAAGATAAACTGTCTAAGCCCCAATACTTTGCTTAAAACAAAAAAGAACGTCTGGACACGCGACGTTCTCCTAGTGGCTTCGACACCGGTAGGTAAAGCTGCAAGAGCAACTTGCGCGAAGCGCTCCTCTGCCCATTGATTTGCCGAGCTCTCGCGACCAATCGCACGCGTCTTCTCGACTCCCGCGTTCGGGTGGATCCTCAATAAACTCTACTCAACAAAATCAAATATTTGTCTCGGACGTATGAGAAACTTCGAATACTGCCCACACACGAAGAAGTAAAAATGGCCCCTGTGATAGACATACCACTGTCTTTTGAAAAAGTGAACTTTCTTACTTTCTAATGGGAATAATGAAGCTAAAGATTCATAGAGTACAAATAGTTAGTAGCATCGATAGAATTTAGATTGCTACGCAAGAGAAGTATTTGAATCTCGAGTTTCTTAATAGAGTCATCAGTAGAGAGCTCGGCTAATGAACGAACGAATGAAGTTTAATGGAATAGTATTCGTATGAAATATAATATATGAATATCCATGATTAATTTAAAAAATTAATATTCTACCTGATCCATTACTATTGAAAGCACCAATCTATATGGATAGATGGATACAATTTGACAAATAATAAAAAATAATCAATTTGGAAAATAAATATTTCGTTAACTGTCGGAACTTTTGCAATCTTTGGTTTTGAATATTCGTAATAACTTTAAAAGGGAAATCAAAGACGCGGTACAAGAAAACTACGTGAGTAATCCCATGAGAAAATCCCATGAGTAATCCCATGAGAAAACTCTGGCAATCCGTAGTGACGAACCAGGGGTTTCCTGAGGCCCCGTGAAATATATCGCTTTCTAAGTTATTTCTTTCCTCTATCTCACCTGTATGTAATTTTGGGGTTGTTGAACGGACGGAGGTGGCGGCGGAATTGGTGAACCACCTGTTACCGCGGCGTCATGCTGTGGTGAGCTTCTTGGTGGTTCTGAAAATGTAACATTGTTACATTATTTTTTGCATAAATACAATAAAATTAATTTCCACGATGATCAAAAATTGTAAAAAGTTATAAATATTAATGTATTCGATTATAATAAATAGCTGTGAAAATTTTTGCGCGGACGTCACAGTCGCAGATAAACAGAAAAAATGTAATTTACTTTAATCATCTAAAAAACCACACAAGATGTTTGAAAAATGAATTTTATAGGGCAAAAATTTAGTATCGAAGTAAAACTTAATTCTTGCATATTTTCCTCGGGAAATATTGGAGAGTTGTCAGTGAAGTGGAAAGAAGGTTAAAATGAAGAGGGTGGGTTTCAGTTGGAAAGGAAAGAAGGCTCAATTAGCTAACGGAAAAAATGGATCTCTTGCAAACTGTGAACATTGATTCTTCTCGTAATCGCATGTGCAAGAGATCTCGAAATGAAATGACTCGGGAGGGCCCTTCTCTATCGTCAATTTTAATGTTCGGATGAAGTTCGATCGATATCATTGATCAGTGTTTTTAACCAACTCGTAGAAATTATGCCAGTCTGAAGCGAATTGATATTAATCGCTTCAATTAAAAAACTCTTCTTATTGTCACTTTGTTGATACATGCATCAGAATCTTTCTTGAAAAATTGGTTTAGGTACAAACAGGTATGTTTAATATCGGGATGGAAACGTACCGTTAAACAGATTGATAATTCCGAACAATCGAAAACAATTGAAACAATTCCAAGTTTAGTTCAATGTTAAATTTTAAACAGACAGGTATTGGTGGCTCCCGTTTCGGGTTTTGATTATAAGGCACGTTTTGCGATATCTTAAGCAAAGCGCGAATAACAAAGAGATTCACCTTCGACATCGTGAATACGTTACATCGAAATTCAACCAATTTTGGCAAGAATGATATACTTTACCGAGTGTGCGGAAGACGATTGGCCGACTTCGTAGTTTTTTTCCAGCTCTGACGGCCGTTACGACTAGCTGATATTGTGTATCGGCGCGTAGGCCACTAAGAGTAACAGCCTCACTATTCCCTGCGACAACCACCACCACCCTGTAACTAAGCACCGTGTCGTTGTGATATTCGGATTTTTATTGAACGTTTTCAAGCACACATTGCAATCAGACATAATGTTTTCTTCTTTTATTTTTTATCAGCATCGCTAATAGAATGTGGGCAGCAATCGTTCAAGGACTACATTATTGGCAAACAGTTATATATAATCAATTCACGGATAACTTTTTAAGGGCTTACACCACCCTGAAATTCAACAAATTAAACGATTTCAATCATTGCATTAACTTCCTATAGCTTACGTAAAAAATCCTAAAACTCATTCGATTGTAGGCCTTTGAAGGAGGCTTAGAGTCAGAGCAGTCTTCTTTTGCAATTTATTTCACTCCTTTTTGTAATTTTTAGTTTTTCTCGAAAAAGCGCGTTTCAATGTGATTTTTCAATGTCTCAATAATTGTTTACACAAAGTTACTTCAAATTCAACAGACACATCTTTAATAACGTTATGTGAAATGAGGAGTAGGATTTTTGAATACGATAACCTATTTGTTAATAATCAATTGATTAACTCATGTTTTCCGAGTCCAAAATAAAATTCACTTTCTCTTTTATTCTTTCCAGTGTGATACTATTGTTCATTTCACTTTAGTCTTTTCATGAATGATTAAGAAAATAATCATTTCGTTTCATTTAAGAATAAAATTGCCAATCAAATTCGTAACATCGTCTGAGCTTTTAACAACGGAGGAACTTCGGGGGTCAATTACAACTCGTGCACCGTGATTTTTTAAATATTTTTCGGTCCAATTTTAATTCAGTATAACGTTTAATATCTATCCTTAGTCTAAATAAAAACCAAACAATATTTAAATATATAAATTGTTATGTCTCTTTGCGCGCTTCAGGATGGTGTAATCATTGAACAAAATGAAAATTAATGACGGTCGTGTGTTTTTGCATGCGTTGTAGCGATGAATTGACTAAATGAATAACAATAACTGTTGTTAACAATAAAAAATTGGAATAAAACATTTTATCTAAACCAAACGGAATAAGCATAAATAAAAAAATAAAATGAGCCTCGCGTAACATAAAAGCTCAATTTAGTTTTTAATGAACGTACGACTCGGTCGAATTCTCTATCGCATGCGCTCCAACAGATACAAACCACGGTCGTATTTGGCTTGTAGGGGCTATCGAGGTTTGGTTTTACGTTTTTACGATTTTTTTGCCACTTACGTTTTTATAATTTGTTTTACGTTCTTTGCATACTAATGCAACCATGTTATTATAGAGAACATAACGAGCGAGAGATATATTGTCATACGCAGCCAATACATGTACCTACCTACCCACTAAGCTTCGTGTTATAACTTCCCTGTCGTTTGATCTATCGATCCGCGTTATGCACACTCGAGAATTTACAAAGTATGGTATGCACGTACTATTTACATTCCGATGGAAGGATGTTCGACGAAGATTGGAAACGGTTTGAGGGTGAATACTCGTTTTGCGAATATTTTACTAGCCCAGGAGTGGAGCTTTGCACTTCTTCTTCAATAGAGTCTTGCTGCTGACGATATTATTCGAAGGGGCCGCTTATCTAGAGGGTTACATAATCTATGGAAAAGTTCCGTTGCATATCATACTAAAGTAGCACCGTTTTTGAGATAATTACGTTATTTTTTCATTCGTCAAATGTATGGGAGCTCATACGTTTGAAACATGTTCCGTATAGCAGATATAAATTTAGTGTATGTAAATGAGGACAGAGGCCCGCACCATGACTTCTCTTATAGAGCAATGTCATTGATCGTATGAGATACATAAACGTGTCTAGGTCTCAATTTCAAATTTCACCATTCGTAAACTTTCGCTTTTCACGACTGGACAATTCGTGTTCGTACGGTATACCACGTGAGACACGAATACGAAAGGGATATCTGGAATTTTCGGCAAAATCATCTAATAAAGCTGATTAACGTCTAGGGCAAAAGCGAATGAGTAATAGCCACTAGGATTAATAATTTCTCGTCCATGGCACAGTCGATTAAGATAACATTAAGCTTAACCAATGTGAAATTGCAGGGATAAACCGACCAACACAATGTTATAGTGTGCAATTATCTCTTTCGTATTCAATGACTAAATATATTTATACTTTTATGACTATCGCGACAAGTTGAGAATCGCCGACTTGTTTTGCTTATCCTAAAAACAAGAATTGAAGTCGGATAACGGTGCTAGTATCGGGATCCTGGTATTAGACGCCAATACGAAACTCAATACTGGCATTGAGATCCATCCCCTATTGCATGCCCGACTGAAGATGTATTCTTTGTTAAAAATAAGTATCGAGTAAACTGACACGTGCTAGTGAATAACCGTTTCGAAACTCCTTTACTTCAGCAGTTGTTCTCTTATAACTGATTCCACTATCTTTAAATCGATTATTGTTTGAAACACTTAGTTTTTTGTTTTTTTCAAAGCGGTCGTCTCTAGAAATTATATTCATATTTTATAAAACCTTCGGTTTTATAAAATACAATGCTCGACGAAAAATGATATTGCGCAAAAAGATCATCAAATAAGCTATTATTACATTCGTTTATTATCTTTCCGGACGTGACAAAAAGATTTTGAACCCAGATTTATACATGAACTTTTCAGTACAAAAACAGGGGAAAACCATCTCACTGATTGCATTAATAAATTTTGTTCATCCCTTTTCTCCATTAAATTAATATCAAAGACATTGATTGATTCCCATTTTTTAAAATCATTTTGATTCCAGTAATTATATTTATTGTTTATGCAATTATAACATTTCTTGTTATTATTATTGTTATTGTTATCGTCGTCGTCGTTGTTGTTGTTGTCATTGTTCTTCTTCTTCTTCTTATTATTATTATTCCCGTGCGGGGGTTTCCGACCCCTCATCGGGCGCGTCCCCAGGTGGCGGATAGGGGAATGCTCGGTAGATATATCGGGCAGGCGGGGCATAAAACCTTACCCGCAGTCCAAAACGGAACTTGTATGCAGAAGAGCGCACGTTTGTCCCCGCATCGGGCCGTGCGCTCGCCAGCGGCTGTCATCATGTTAGATGCAGCTGGGAGTCATATATCGATTGTTACACATCACAGCACACTGGGAGTGTCTTATACCAGCGTTGATATTTCCTCGGCACCGGCATAGATGCTGCTGTGAGCTTGCTCTGCCGAGGTGGCCACTGCGGTACGTATCAGGAGCCAGCCTCTTCGGGCCCTGATCAGGAAGTGTGCATTGAACGGAGCGATCGGCAGCTGCATTGCTCCAGGCGAGCGCCGGTCCGTCCGTGTTTTCCGGGATCGGTTAAGCATAGGTCAGGCCTCGAACTGGGGTAGGAGCCATCGTACTCCGAGGGCTCACCCGTTCCTGACTATTACGGCCCGCCGTACTGCACACGTAGCACTGGTTCGAAACAAACAATGGATAATTCAAATGGAAATTCGGAACGTGCGTATGATGATGTAGCTTTGCTAAAGGAGCTCATCATAGATAGTGAGAAGAAAATGGAGGCAAGACTTGCAGAAATGCAATGTCTTATTAAAGGGATCATGGGGCTTTGAAAAAACAACCCAACGTCAATAAGATGACCAAAGATGGCCTCCTAGCTCTATGGGAATACATGGAGGCATTGAGTGAATGCCAGCGTCCGTTAAAGAAAGCATGCAGCATTCTTGATGGGCAGGGGATTCTGCGGATCGTCCGCCAAAGAATTCCGACTCCGAACAAGGCAAGCCGAGGCAACCCGAGGCAACCCGGAACTTGCTTCGCCCACCCCCGCAGGCGGGCAAAAGCGGATTGCTTGTAGCCCGCCAATCCCCCCGGAACAGGGGAACCTAAAAACGAACAGCGACCTACCTCCGCAAAACGGATGGACAGAGGTTGTTAACGGAAAGAAAAAAAAGAAAAAGGACAAGAAAAAAGAGGGAAAAAGGGGTGCGAAAATAAGAAACAGCCCCATTTCCAGGGCCGAAAAAAGAAAGACCCGCTACCGAGGGAAAAAAACAAGGCGAGGCGAAGGTTTCGTGCCAAATCAGATGCGATCGTTCTAAAGCGGTCGGAGGGCAAAACATACGCGCAAATCGTCAGCACTGTGCGCAAAAAGGGAAAACCCAGGCCCACGGGATCGATGTTAAATCCATTCGGTGCACGCGGGGGGGGGGGGGGGGAGATATCCTTCTCGAGCTTGGCAAAGCATCAGCCGGGGCGAGGGCCACGTTTTCAGAGGCCCTTAAAAAGGCGGCAGGTGAAGGGAGCAGCGTCCGGGAACGAACACCCAAAGCCGGGCTGGAAATTGGCGACCTGGACAGCGGCACCACAAAAGATTAGGTTGAAGAGGCGCTAAAGAAGGCTCTCGACGGATACGGAGGCTTCCTCCAGGTCGGCTTGACTCGACCAAATACCCGGGAGCAGGTCGCCGCCATCGTAACGATCGATGAGGTATGTGCAACGGCACTGATGCGGACCGCCCTGTTGTGCCCCGATAATAAGTAGTACGTTATAAGTAGTACATATAACGAGTACACGCAAACATTCCGCTGATTCGGCATTGCGCAATGAAATGGATTTCGATCAGAGGCCGCGCGAACGCCGACTCAGCCGAATTCCGAATAAAAATGACTTCGAAAAATAACCTCCAAATCTGGGAAATAAAGTAAACCAGATTTGGAGCACAAAAACAACGAAACGATGTTGACTAAGCTGCTCCACTTATATCATTATAAAAGAAGTAGCAAGCCAACATTAAGGCAGTCTGAATCTAAACTTAAACCTGTACGTGCGGTACGACGGATTTGCGTAACAAATCTATCTTTCCTTTCTCTCTGTATAACTTCAATAAATCACGATACTTTTTACTTCTACGTTTCATTTGGGTTCCAACCCTTCATTAGAATTTCCCAAAAAATTAGTGCAGTACGATAATCGTGCGGCACAACATTGGTGGCAGCGGTAGGATTCTAAAGTGAAACGAACAAAGTAAATTGTCGTCGCCGTCGTAAGGATGACCCTTCTATCCGAAGAAGAACCGTCATCGTCAGTGCGGAAATCAGACTCCAATTGTTTCGCACCGAACGATAAGAAGACGCACCTGAACGAGAGTATCTAAGGAACGACGTACAGGACATAGGATCAACCTGGGATGTCGAGAAAAATCTGGCTGTAAGTCACATTTTTCTCTCATTACTAGTATCCTAAACCCTACAGCGCTACGGATGCCGCGAGAAATATAGGTGAAAATATACTCGCAATAAGTGACGCGCTAGTAAAGGAAAATGAGTACCACGAGGACCCCAGTGGACGGAGTTAATACGCAGAGGGGAACCGCGTTCGAAGAGTCGGATGATCTTCACGACCTCGATCAAAGCGTGTTTGAACCCAGGCGTACCGTGCTGGCTCGTACGCCCCCAAAAGGGGCGATGGTCCCTCGAGGACCGTCGCGAAGGGTCCGAAGCGAAGGAAACTCGGAATACCATCCGGACATCAGCCTCAGGGAATCGCCGAGGGATGCAAGGCTCCGGTTAGGACTACCGAGCGTCGCACTCCCTCCGGTAGCAAGGAATCTTCTCAATGACCTGCCGGTCGAACGAGAAGAAGTGGAGGAAATGGTGCAAATACACATACAGCCTCCAGGATCGTCCGCTTCAGAGGACGCCACAACCCTCCGCCTAGATACCCTAGAAAGGCTGGTCGGAGAATTGGTCGCGGATGTTCGCGAACTGGTCGCGAACGTTCGTGAAATTGAAGAAGAGATACATCCGCAGAGGCCGCAGCAGCCACAGCGCCAGCGGCCGGGGGTACAATTCTCAGACCCCTATGTGGAAGAACCTAGGTATATCGCCCTGGGGTTAGCCTTACGGACTATCCCGAAGTTCAAAGGAAAATATCCGGGCGATCTGGACGAATTTTTGCTCTCCTGCGAGACGGTATGGGACAAGGTACATCCCAGAGAGCAAGATACGCTCCTCGCCCTGATCAGAAGAGGCAAAGTGTGTGGTCGGGCCTCGCGGGAAATGCGATACAAGACGACACACTCTTTGGCCGAACTGCGAATAGAGCTAGAGGCTCTGTACGGACGACGGAAAATACTAGCCACCCTGCAGTAGGAATTTTGTCAACTACGACAGGGAGCAAAGGAAAGTGTCTCCGAGTATGCCGCGAGGGCGGAACGATTAACGATGGAATTAAGTGATACACTGTGCTCGGGAGTGGACCCGCACGGCGCTCGTTATATCGAGGAGGCAACCCGGAAAACGGCCCAAATGAATTTCGAGAACGGATTGGAAAAGGAGATACAGGTAATAGTGCGGTCAAGAAATTACCCGAGTCTACACGAGTCCGTGGTCGGAGCCATGGAAGTAGAGAAACTCATGGGACACGTGGGAAAAGCCTCTACTGAGAAAAACGACGCGCGCCGCTCCTTACCATCCACCAGCGCAGTCCACCCGAAATATTTCGCATGCGGACGCATTGGACATCTGCAGAAGGATTGCAGACAGTCCATGAGACGACGCAGCCTCCCAACTCAGGCTCCGCATAGAATTAATGAAGTACATTCAAGCTGCTCATACTGCAAGACGACGGGACACGAATACAAGGACTGTAAGAAACGATTATCGATACCGCCGCGGGAAGTTAGGGACCGACCAGAACGGGCATCCCATCACCCGAAACACGACCACCGTACGATTGAATCGTACGATGCAAACATGATCTCGGCAAACCCCGATGATCGCTTCATAAGTCAGACAGGAAAACGAGATGGCGCAACTAGCGACTTCCACATAAAGTCGCCGGAGAGTCAGACAGGAATACTGACTCTGAAAGCCGACACCGGAGCGCAAATTTGTATCATCAACCGAAGCGCCGTAAAATCCGGGACTGAGGCCGAAGAAACAAATATTTCAATAACCGGCATAGGAGGTCAGAAAATCAAAGCCTTGTGCGCGGTAAAACTGCATCTCGTAACTCCTAAAGGAAGAATCGCCCACTTGTTCCAAATGATACCAGACAAGATTCCGCTGGGAGTTGATGGTTTCCTCGGGATGGACTTTATGAGAAAACACGCCGTAAATATCCTAGGAGGAAAAGAAATAATCATTAACGAGCACCGTATGCCCTTAATACAAGGGACAGTGAGAATGAAACTCCCGCCGCACAGAGAGAATATCACGTACGCGGCCACCGGTTGCACTGTTGTCGGAGTGGCCGAAAAAAGGGTATTGACCCAGGGAGTCGTACTGGGGGCTTGCGGCACGAAGCCACAGGGAAACAGCTGCATGGTGAGTGTAGTAAACACGACGGCCGAGGAAGTGGTAATCGTACGTCCTATAGTGGAACTCGAGCCGCTGCCGTCAGCAGAAAAATCAGCCGGCCTCGGGACGCACCCGAGTTCGACGCACGACGTAAGCGCGGTCAGCTCAACAGAATGGGTTACGCGTTTTGCGAAATTAAAAGGAGTGGTGGACACCACGCATCTCAACCGAGAGGAATCAGAGTCGCTCTGGGAGATTTGCAAGGAATATGCGGACATCTTCCACCTAGAAGGAGATAAGCTGCCTTGCACACACATGATGGAACACACCGTACCGTTAAAGGACGAGGTGCTGCCTATTAAGGTCCACCCTTACCGGCTGCTAGAAACGCACAAGCAGGAAGTGCAGAGGCAGACCGAAGAAATGCTACGAGATCGGATAATACGCCACAGTACGAGTCAATGGAATGCCCCGTTACTCGTTGTCGCCAAGAAACCTAACGCAGCAGGACGAATAAAAAAACGTATCGTCGTCGATTTTCGAAAGTTGAATGACGCCACCGTAGGCGATTCGTATCCATTGCCCAACATCACCGACATTCTGGATCAATTGGGACGGGCATGCTATTTTTCAACCCTCGACCTTGCATCGGGGTTTCATCAAATCCCCATGGCAAAAGGGGACAGGGAGAAGACCGCCTTGCTCCGCCAACCTTTCAAAGACTGATGAATGCCGTGTTAACGGGGCTGGATGGCATAAAGTGTTGCGTATATCTCGACGATATCGTGATATTCGGAGCGACCTTATCCGAGCATAATAAGCGGCTCCGGGAAGTTTTTCAACGGTTGAGAGAGGCCAAATTGTCTCTTCAGCCCGGAAAATGTCGGTTTCTGCGCAAGGAGACGCAGTACCTGGGTCATATTATTTCCGAAAAGGGAGTGCACCCGGATCCTGGGAAAATCGACGCCGTGAGAAATTTCCCGACACCAAAAAATGCAAAAGGCGTGCAATCATTTCTGGGGTTGGCAGGATACTACCGGAAATTTATAAAAGATTTCTCCAGAATCGCCAAACCTTTAACGCAACTGATTAAAAAGGATACGGCATTCGAATGGACGACGCCACAGGATCAGGCGTTTCAGGAGCTGAAGACCGCCTTGACTACGGCACCGATATTGCAATATCCAAACTTCAAAAAACCGTTCGTTGTGACCACGGACGCTCCAGATAAAGCCATCGGAGCCATCCTGTCGCAAGGTGACACAGGCGAAGACTTGCCTATTTGCTACGCCAGCAGAACTTTAAATGAGGCTGAGCAAAATTATTCCACCACGGAAAAGGAATTGCTGGCCATGGTATGGGCGATAGGACAATTTCGCCCATACGTATATGGCACACGGTTTAAGGTGGTAACAGACCACAAGCCTTTAACCTGGTTGTTTGGGGTCAAGGACCCGGGTTCGAGACTCATGCGCTGGAAATTAAAACCCTCCGAACATGAGTTCGAAATCATATACAAAGCTGGTAAGCGAAATACAAATGCTGACATACAAATGCAAAACTCGGTCAGCGAAGGAAACAGAAAATATCGATGGAAACGATACCCGTTCTAAGCTTGAAGATGAAACCGAAAAAACAAAGAGTTCGGACTCGCGAAACTCGCTCGACAACAAAGCTGATGCGCACAGTCCGAGTGAAGAGGAAAAAGAAAAAATACTTCACGAGCATCACGGCGCTTCCCTCGGTGGGCATCAGGGAGTAGCTCGAATGATGAACAGAATACGGCTAAATTACGACTGGCCAGGAATGCGTAAGGACGTCGAGGATTACGTGAGGAGTTGTGATAAGTGCCAGAGGAATAAAATCCGCCCCATGGTCAAAGCCCCGATGGTCATCACGGATACGCCAACAAAGGCGTTCCAGAAGTGCGCGATGGACATCGTAGGACCACTGCCAGAGACGAAAAGGGGGAATAAGTACATCCTCACTTTTCAGGACCTACTGACTAAATACGGTACGGCCGTCGCACTTCCCAACCAGCAAGCGAACGAGGTGGCTAGGGCTTTCGCTGAGAAAATCATCTGCCTATACGGTACGGCTGAGACCGTACTCACCGACCAAGGTACGAATTTTCTGAGCGCAACTTTCAAGGCAATCTGCAAACTGCTGCAGATAGAAAAAATACAAACAACTGCATACCATCCCGAGTCCAATGGCGCGTTAGAACGGTCTCACAGAACCCTGGCGGAATATTTAAAAAATTATGCCGATGAGGATCAAGGAAATTGGGACGAATGGCTGCCATACGCCATGTTCACATACAACTCCACACCTCATACGGCCACCGGCCATACGCCGCACAGTCTTGTATACGGGAGCGAGGCAGATCTGCCAACGGCACTGCAAAAGGAACCAAGGGTCACCTACTCGTACGACGACTACGCCCAGGAACTTCGCGAGCGTCTTCGAGCAGCTTGGACATCCGCAAGAGAAAATCTAAAAGTCGCAAAGGAGCGAGCTAAAGTACAGTATGATCGAAAGAGTAAGTCGCAAGATTACAAGGTGGGAGACAAGGTTCTCTTATATGATGAGACAGTGCGACGAGGCAGATCAGTCAAATTGACGCCAAAATGGACGGGCCCGTACATCATCGAACAGGCGCACCCGCCAACCAACTACGTGATCCGGAAAGGTCGACGCAACCTGCGAATACATGTGAACCGTCTGAAAAACTATATCGAGCATTAGGACAGGAGGAAGAAGCGAAAAGAAAAAAAAATATTTTATATATATATATATATATATATATATATATATATATATATATATATATATTGTACACCCGCCTTTCTTCACCGTCCAGAAAACAGAAAAAAACGCAAACTCCCACAACAGGCCAGCACGTGAAATTCCGACCACACTGTTACAGGGTAACAATGATGAGTCAACTATCGCTGGCCATTGACTCGAGTACACCGTACGAGGTAAGAGAGTTCAAGCACGCCCCAGGAATCTACTACGAACAAATCGGGACATTGAATCTCTGCACGGACGTATGGACGCTCGCGGTACAGATCGACTTGACGCATCTGGCCCATTTGGAAGCACAGGTCTCTCATTTCCTCACTAAATTTCGAAGGAAATGTGAAATGGCCATAGGACCCGACAGTTATTGTGGAGAGATGCTAGACAATATCGCTCGACTTTCCGAAAATGTTAAGGAAAAGGTTGGAGTGGTCCATGATCTCGTAGGAGCGGACCACTCACGTAGACGACGCGGACTCATCGACGGACTAGGTTCGGTCTTGAAATCGATTACCGAAAATCTGGATGCAGCAGATGGAGAACGTCTAGATGCGGAGATCGCCGCTATCCGTGGATCAGAAGAATCCCTTAGAGAAGGGATGAAGAAACAACTCCAGGTCGTGGAAACGACACTGGATATATTCAATCGGTCGTCTCACGCAGCTAACCGAAATTTTGGCAAGCTATACAACATGGTGCGTTCAGTAGATACATATCTGAATAACAAAACCGGAACATTACGAAATAGGCAACATTTCGGCGAAAGCTTGGCCCTCATGGACAATTATGTGGAAACATTTCTAAGGGAAATAAAGGATGTAGTTGACCTACTCGCCAGCGTTACGGCAGGGGCCGTGAGTCCCGCCCTCGTCATGCCACAGTGATTGACGCAGTATTTGACCGAAGCACTACAGCACCTACCAAGAGGACACAGCTTTCCACGACCTGTTACGAGGGAAAACGGAGCGGAAATATTGCGCCTGGCAACAACAAAAGCCTACCGAAAAGGCAAAATAATAACATTGCTACTCGAAATACCGCTAATAGAGCAGTCGGAATTCACCATAAATCGTATGTACCCCCTTCCCGCCAAAGGAGTAAACGATACATTCTTCTATTTTGAGACGACTGAAAATCCTGTCATAGTGGATAGGGAAAACGGAAATTACCTGCGATTGACCTGGCTGGAACTGAATACGTGTAAGGAGGAAAGGAATCGATACTTTTGCAGCAACAGGTACCCTTCCCTGGACATCACCGAAAATGCGCCTTGTGGCGTACTCATGTTCACCGAGAGAACATTGGCCTCAGGACACCAGTGCCCAAAACGAGCCATCACCTTGAAGGACATTCTCGTCATCAACCTACCGCAACTAGGACAATGGCTGTATGCAGCACCGCATGACGAGGTCATGAGTATTACGTGTGATGACGAACCATCAAAACCAGTAATGCTCCGGGGAACAGGAACTCTTACACTCAGTGGACGATGCACCGCCAGCAGGAGGAATTTCAAAATCAAGGCATCAAGGAGCAAGATGCAACTAGTACGCGATAATAGCTACTTGCCTGCACACAATTTAACGCTCACGGCGGACGAAGAAGCAGCAATACCGCAGGTAGTAGACTTCTGCGAGGGAGTAACTCTGGAAAGAGTTGTAAGCAACCCCGACGAGCTGAACCAACTCGGTGCTCGCATCAGAAAAATAAATAAGGACCTGGCCCAGAGTTAGCCTACACCGGTACACCTGAACCACACAATCGGCCAGTACTCCCTGGGGACCATATCTCTACTCGTCCTGGCTGGATACGCCATATATACCTACTTTAAGCGAAAAACGCAAACCTAGCTCGCCGGAGACGAGCGAAAATAAAATAAAGAATTTTCTTTTCCTTTTAGGGGGGAGGGATGTTGTGCCCCGATAATAAGTAGTACGTTATAAGTAGTACATATAACGAGTACACGCAAACATTCCGCTGACTCGGCATTGCGCAATGAAATCGATTTCGATCAGAGGCCGCGCGAACGCCGACTCAGCCGAATTCCGAATAAAAATGACTTCGAAAAATAACCTCCAAATCTGGAAAATAAAGTAAACCAGATTTGGAGCACAAAAACAACGAAACAGTGTTGACTAAGCTGCTCCACTTATATCATTATAAAAGAAGTAGCAAGCCAACATTAAGGCAGTCTGAATCTAAACTTAAACCTGTACGTGCGGTGCGACGGATTTGCGTAACAAATCCATCTCTGTATAACTTCAATAAATCACGATACTTTTTACTTCTACGTTTCATTTGGGTTCCAACCCTTCATTAGAATATCCCAAAAAATTAGTGCAGTACGATAATCGTGCGGCACAACAGCCCGGATAAAAATCGACTGGGTAAACTGCCGAATCAGAAGGAGAGTGAAGGTGCTCAGATGCTTCAAATGCCTGGGCTTCGGCCATGAGAGTCGGCAGTGCACCGGCCCCGACCAGAGTGGCGTCTGCTATCGGTGCGATGCAGAAGAGCATAAGGCGGTGAATTGCACCGCCACCCCGGCATGCGTTCTTTGCGCAGAGGTCGAGGGCAAGCCCGAAGTTCGCCTACGTGTCGCTGGCTCGGGCCAGTGCGGGGTCTTTCGCGAGGTCCTGGCGCGGGCTAAGCGATAATAGTGAGGGTCCTGCAAGGTAATCTGAACCGGAGTCGGGTTGCGGATGACCTCTTGGCCCAGATCTGTCTCGAGAAAGTCGCTGATGTCGTTTCATCAGCGAGCAATACCGGGACAGAGAAGGACCAGGATGGTACTCGGATATACTCGGCACAGCCGCGATCTGGATCCCAGATCGGTGACGCTTCCGCGTCGTCGACCATGGCTCGTGCAGGGGTTTCGTTTGGGCGAGAAACGGTGACGTTATATACATTAGTTGCTACCTCACCCCGAACAAGCAATTCGCGGACTTCCAGGCCCAACTCAATGGTCTGGAGGACGCTGCTCGAACCATGAGGGGCAAGCTGGTAGTGACCGGAGACTTCAACGCGAAAGCTTCATAGTGGGGTGAGGCCCAGCCCGATTCCCGGGGTGAACAAATACTGCACATAGCGTCTAGACTCGGGCTGATGGTCCTAACCACCGGCTCAACGTTCACCTTCCGGACGCTGGGATACAGCGACACAATTATCGATTTCTCCCTGCTGACGGAGGGCCTGGTATCGCCAGTCAAGGAGTGGATGGTGGTCGAAGACTACACAGCCAGCGATCGCCAATACATCACGTTCCGTGTACTGATGCAGCTCCAGTTCGGGCAACACTATCCCAAGCCCCTGCCAGGTGGAACGCCGCTAAGATGGATCCCAAGAAGTTGTCCCCGGCCCTAATACGCGGCCAGCGAGCCCTAGAAAGGATTCCAGAAGTCGCGAGCCTCCCTGCACATGCCAAACGAGTGGTGGATCATGTTATGGCCCACCTCCACCAGGCGTGCAGAGAGGCTGTGCCGAGGGTGAGAGCCCGAGGAAACCGACGCCCGGTTTATTGGTGGGCGGACGAGATCGCGGAGCTGAGGCGGGAGTGTATCCGAACTAGGAGACTCGCCCTACGAGCCCGGCGGTGTGGACCCAACGCAGCCCCGAGCACTGTCGTCTACAAGGTGGCAAGAAAAGTGCTCCACCAGACCATCCAAAACAGTAAACACCGCTACTGGAAGAAGCTTGGGGAGGACCTCAACGAGGACCCTTGGGGATTGGGGTATAAATTGGTCCTCCGCAAATTGGGGGCGTTTGCTGAGAGCGCCCCCATTGATGCGGGGATCATCGGCGGTATCGTCGACGCCCTGTTCCCCGACCACCCCAAGCTACCGCGACGCCATCGAATGCCAGAGGAAGCACCGACGCCCCTCTTTACCCAAGAGGAGCTAACATGCACGGCGCGTTTCTTCAAAAACAAGAAGATACCAGGCCCAGACGGTCTGCCAGCAGAGGTGCTAAAAGTCGCAGTTGAAGGGCATCCAGCGCTCTACTTTGCGATGTATAACGCCTGCCTGCGGGCGGGGGTATTTCCCCTCCGTTGGTAGCAGGTACGGCTTGTACTGATCGGGAAGGGCAAAGGGGGATCAGTGAACAGCCCATCGTCCTACAGGCCCTTGCGCATGCCAGACACAACCGGCAAGCTGCTGGAAAAACTTCTTCGACCTCGCGTCCTCGCGGCGTTTCAACCCGCGGGAGACCTTTCTGCAAAGCAGTACGGTTTTCACAAAGGAAGGTCAACGATCCACGCTATCCAGAAGAAAAATGAGGCAGCCAGGAGTACGGAGCGGGGAACCTCTTCTCCCGCCCCGTCTGTCTGCTGGTTACGCTGGATGTGAAGAACGCCTTCAACTCGGTGTTGTGGAACGACGCGATCAACGCGCTGGAGCAGAAGTTCTGAGTGCCCTGATATCTTCTGCGGGTACTCGAGGATTACCTGAGGGACCGCTCCTTGGTGTACACCACCGCGGATAGTCCGGTGAGCCGAAAGATTACGGCTGAAGCAGCCCAAAGCTCCATACTTGGTCCCGACATATGGAACGTCACCTATGACGGGATCCTTCGTATGGAAATGCCGGAGTTTCCTGGTTGGGTATGCGGACGATATTGCCGCTGTTATCATCACTCGTAGCGTTGAGACGGCATAGATGCGCCTCAACCAGGTAATGCGTCGGGTTCGCTCTTGGATGGACGAAGATCGAGATCGGCGAAGATTGAGATCGCGCTTCTAACCAAAAAGCAAATCCCGCGCTTACGGGATCGTAACGGGAAACTGACCTTCGGGGAAGAGATACGACGGAGAGCGGACAAGGTGGCTGCGGTGATGACGTTGCTAAGTAGGGTCATGGCCAATATTGGCGGCCTCTGACCCTGTAAACGTCGCCTCCTATTACGCACCGCCGAGTTCATCATGCTCTATGGCGCTAAAGTCTGGGCCGGTGCACTGCGGTACGAGATGTATCATAAACGCATGGCCGGCGTGCAGCGGACAGAAGCCCTCCGCATCGCCTGGGCCTACCGCGCGGTCTTGGAGCCAGCCGCGCTAGTCGTAGCCGGGGTCATGCCCATCGTCCTCCTCGCACAAGAGCGGACGTCCGTCCACCAGAACTACCCTGGAGAAGACAGGGACAGCGCGACGGCACTTGCCAGGACTTGCAGTATGCGGGCCTGGCAAGAGAGGTGGGAAGAGGGCCCGCGGGGCAGGCGAACAGCAAGACTCATCCCTGTCTGGCCACTTGGGTAAACCGTCAGCATGGGTGATGCTGGCAGTACTGGAGGGGGGGTTTAGTCGCTAGTGCCTCGACGCGAGGCCGACACTTGGAGGACCAGGCGGGTCCCCAGTAGTGCGTTAAATGTATTTGCCACCTCCGAAAAAAAAATATTCCCCCTCGATAGGCTGCCACTTTGCCGGGTGGGGGGGGGCGAATCGTGGCGGGATGTCAAGCCAGGCATGTTGCCGCGTGCACAAAGAGCAGTCATATGGGAAGGAGCCCCAGATCAAGAAAACCAACATGGAAAGTCCAATAGGAGTACCGATTAAGTTGCAGGGGTACGGAACCCCGGTACCGGTGCCTTCACGGGGCGGGCAAGCAGGCCCACGGGCATCGTCATCAAGCGACTGTAATAAAGCGAACACTGCAGCAGCGGCGGATCACTTGGCCGCTGTAGCATTAAATGTTACAAGTGAAGCAAAGGGTCAAGCAACTCCCTGGTTGAAGCGGCAGAAACAAGCGCCAAACGACGGGAACAGAAACACAGGTGACACCGCAAAAGCTAAAGAGATTTCTCCAGTGAAAGACTACCTGGAAACAATAGAAAAAGAAGAGGCGGAGCAGATGCATACATGTCGAGAGACTGTAAAGCTAATGAAGGCCGCAACAGGCAGACAAAGGAATATCAGCATCGATATCAAGAACGGCCTCTTAGTGCTAGAAGACGCGATAAATGCGTTGACCTACCTCAAGAAGTCGCGAGAAAGAGCCGAGCCACGGGTGAGAGAGCTCGAAACACAAGCGGCTGAGGCAAAATAGAAAAGCGGGGAAAAAGAAAAGCTACAAGTCCGCTAGAAAAGGAGCGGGAGAAATAAAGAAAGGACGAAGAAAGAGACCATGAGCTGACCGCACATGAAGAGAACGCGGGTTCCAAGTAAACCCCATGGCAAGCGGCCCGGCAGAGGAAAAAGAAAATAGCAGCAGGTACAGAAAACAGAGAAGCGAACGGAAGCGAAGGCAGAAAACCAGCAAATAAGAAGAAGGCTCCAAAAGCTCGTTTTCAAGCTATCTGCATTAAATCGGGGGAGAGCATGTCCTATGCAAACATTTTTAAAAACATAAAAGAGAATATAGTTCCTCAAGAGGCCGGTACTGAAATTAGAGCCACCCGGCCAACTAGGGAAGGCAATGTACTGCTGCAGCTAAGAAACAAGACCGAAGAATCTAAGAGATTCAGAAATGCCCTCAGTGAAACGCTCGAAGGTAGTGCATTGGTCAAGAGCCTAGCCCCGAAAACCTCAGTCGAGATCAGGGACCTGGACTGCTTGACGGAAAACGCGGGCGTGGAGTCGGCACTGAAAAGAGACCTTTCCGACATCGTTGAGCTCACGGTGAACGTCACGGCACCGAACGCGAGGGAACAACGCGTAGTGATAGTGCAGTTGATCGAAAAAATTGCTACAAGGCTCCTTCAACAAGCCAAGATAAAGATTGGATGGATAAACTGCCGAGTAAGATAGAGGGTTGTGGTAATTCGATGTTTAAAATGCCTTGGCTACGGCCACGCAGCCAGAGTATGCAAAGATACAGACAGGAGGAACCTCTGTTTTGAGTGTAGATCGACAGAGTATAAAGCAAGGTCCTGCGACGCGCCAGGACAATGTGTGATCTGCAAAGAAGAAAGAAGCCACATCGCCGGCTCGAGACAGTGGGAGATATTTAGAGAGGCCCGAGAGGGGGACAAGAAGAAAATAAAATGATCCATATTCTCCAGGCAAACATGAACAGCAGCAGTGTGGCGAACGAGTTACCCTGCCAGTTAGTCGCAGAGAAAAACGGAGACCTCGTAATCATCAGCGAACAATACAAGGATTGGAATTCTGTGACTTGGGTCTCTGATGTGCTTGGTACCGCGGCAATCTGGATTCCTGACCTAAGGAAAGTGCTGGTGAAGAGCCACGGACGCGACAGGGCCTTTGTTTGGGTCAATAGTGGAGAACTAACCTTCATCAGCTCGACGGCTTGGAGAACGAGCTACTCAAGTTAACAGGGGATATTGTCGTCGCGGGGGACTTTAACACGAAATCATTAGAGTGGAAAATGCTACACCAGGATAGCCGAGGGAGATCCATCATGGAAATGGCCGCTATGAGAAGCCTCATCGTACTAAATGCCGGGAACACCAGCACGTTTCGACGCCCTGGGTACGGAGAGACCATACCCGACGTCGCTTTCGCGACTGATGGGCTAGTGCCCCTGATCGAAAGGTGGAAGGTGAAAGAGGAATTCTCTGGTGGTGTTCACCAATATATCGCCTTTGACGTAATGGAATGGAACCAACTTACAGACGCAGCTACCGGAAAAACATAGGAGATGGAATATTGCAAAATGAACGAAGAAAAATGCATCGCTGAGATCTATAAACGCGTGGAAATGGCAAATGTAAATGGGAATAAATCCGCAGCCGCAAAAGCCCTCGTGGAATCTAAGATGAAAGTCATCATGACAACCTGCAAGGCCTCTATGCCATGGGTACACCCGCGCCAAGATAAGCGACCCGCCTATTGGTGGACCCCAGAAATCTCGGAACTGCGGCGCCGTTACCACCGACTGCGGAGAGACAGACTGCAAGAGAGACTGCGGAGCACAGCATGCAAGAAAACGGACAAATGCAAATACCCTCTCTGCAACACATAAGGCTGCGTAAAAAGAACTACGACGCATCATAAACAAAAGCAAGAAAGGCTGCTGGGTGAAGCGTATGGATGATGTGAACAGAGACCCATGGGGGCTGGTGTACAAGATTACCGCCCAAAAACTAGGGGCCCTGAAACCAATCTAGCGCCGCTAGATGGTTTCAGCAACGCTGCCGCCATGGAAAAAATGCACTCTTCCCCACTCACCTTGAAAGAACGAAGACAGAAGCTGGCGGCATAGGGGAAGTGCCACAAAGAAGAACAGAAGAAAGCGACTTTGTCCTTACGAAACAAAAAAGGGCCTGGCCCCGATGGCATCCCGAGAAGTCATGAAAATACAGCCGAAGGCTGTACCCGAGTGTGTTATTCAATATGTATAATGCGTGTCTGACAACGGCAACTTTTAGCAACCGCTGGAAGGCCGCACGGTTAGTACTAATCAGTAAAGGAAAAGGGCATCCGGACCTGCCGTCAACATACCGGCCTCTGTGCATACTGGACACAGCAGAGAAAACCTTAGAAAAACTTCTGCGGGCATGATTGCACAAGGCAATCGAGAACGCGGAAACCCTCTCTCTTAAACAATACGGGTTTAGGGCAGGGCGATCGACAGTGGATGCAGTCCGAGAAACGAAGGAAGCCGTTAGAAGAGCGGAAGCCCGAAACCAGCTAACATGACGCATAGTCTGGCTGATCACGCTAGACGTAAAACACGCGTTTAACTCCGCCAAGTGAAGTGACATATTAGATACGATTGAGACACGGTTCCATATACTGAAGTACCTGTTACGAATGTTCAAGAACGACCCAAAAGAACGCACCCTACTTTTCGGCGCCAAAGAAGGGCAACGGAGAAGGAAGGTTACTGCAGGGGCGGCTCAAGGCTCGATCCTTGGGCCGGATCTCTGGAACATAAACTGTGATTACCTGTTACAAGCAACCATACTGGAGGAAACGGTACTGGTCGGCTACGCGGTTGAGTACGAGCAAATGTCAATGGTCCAACAGCCCGCAAACGCCGATTTCTGATGACTACTGTTCAATCAGTTCTACTCTACGGTGCTGAAGTATAGGCGGATGCTCTCAGCAAAGAAACGCACTGGAAACGACTGGCTCAAGTGCAAAGGCCGAACGCACTTAGAGTCACCACTGCCTACAGAACAGTATCTGAACCGGCGGTTCTCGTGATCGCGGGGTTTATCCCGATTGCTCTTCTCACCAGAGAACACAAAGCGATCTACGATCGGAAAGCCAAGTCAGGCAAGAGAACAGCATCGGAAGAGAAGAGAGCGCGAACAATGGAAGAGTGGCAAACATCCTGGGATGCTAAAACGAGAGGACGATGGACTGCGATACTAAGAACAAATGTCAAGACGTGGATAGAGAGGAAACACAGAAAAGTGGGGTACTACCTGACCCGATTTTTGAGCGGTCACGGGTACTTCAACACGTACCTACACAGAATGGGAAAGGTCATATCTCTGAACTGGCCTTATTGCCCGGGTACCACTGACGACGCTAACCATACATTTTTCCACTGCGAAAGCTGGTGGCAGGAAAGAACCACTATGGAGAGTGAAATGGATCCGCTGTCATCGCATACGGTCGTAGGAAACATGCTCAACAACGAGGCAACCTGGAGACGAATAACACAGTACGTCGAGAGCGTTCTGCGAACCAAAAAAAACGAGATGGGGTAGTAAGTCAAGGAACGAGTAAAGAAACAAGAGCGAAAGAAGAGTCAAAGAACGCAGAGAGCCCATTGGGCGAAGGCCAGCGAGCCTAGTCTGAAGTAATGTGATAAAAGGTGCCAGCCTAGTGTCCTAGAGGAGGGAGGTGTTTTAGTGGGTAGTCCAGCATGGGACCTCCACAGTCCGTGCATAAACTGCATTTCACCTCCCGTAATTAAAAATTATTATTATTATTATTATTGTTGTTGTTGTTGTTGTTGTTGTTGTTGTTATTGTCATGATTATTCGGAGGGTTGAAACAAATGAGTTACTGTGCTTTCTAATAATACTATTGGTGATTATGGATAACCAGACCAGCTTTACGTTTAACGAAAATTACATATATGGGCAATGAAACAAAGTATTGAAAACAATTCAACATCGATTTTTAAGCATCGGGATCAAAGAAATACGTTACAAATGAATGGTCGATATAAAAAAGGTTCCGCGATCTAGTTTCAAGTAAAGTGGAAAGATATCTCAACGACGAACGGTGATAGGGCACGTCCATACATTTGACAAGTTTTTCCGCGTTTTTGCATGATTCTATGGACTACGAATTTTGACACATTTTTTTTATTGTGAAGCTCTGCTGATTTTTTTAACTTTGTTGTTGATGATGTTTTTATACCTGTCATCGGTATCGTTCCTTTTTGCCGCAGATAGAAGAGGGGATCGAAAACTTTCATTAAATGTCATCAAGTCAACTACTTCTTTTTCAAAAATTTGTTTAATTTTCTAATTCGCCGTTTTAGCGTTCATCACTCTTGATTGCATTTAATGTGTATACAAAATTAACATTATCTTCGTTATGATTGGACTTTAGTAGAAAGAATGGCATTTGGTACTTAATCGCCGTCCGAATTTTCTCTCTGACTGTAAATTTTCTGGGCAGACACAGGTTATGTTTGTGTACGCTCGTTTACTCCCTACCGAAGCCTAATGTAATTTTTTCTGACATATCAGAAACGACTCGGAGAAAATAGGGACAGTGATTCGTTACCATCGCAGCATCTCCCGGCGGAGTGTTATGTGAGTTGCATATACCCTCAACGCACCTTGCATCGGTTGGCTTGTAAGTCACGTCGTACTTCTCGATTTGCTCGATCTGGCTCGTGCTCCATGAAACACGTACCGAGGTTGGATTCAAGAACATCACCGTTATGTTCTCCGGTGCTCCTGGGATTCCAGTCATAGAGCCTGATGCCGAAAATCAATATTTATAATAGAAAAACTCACATTACTTGTTCACTTTTTTCTGCTGCTGGTAAATATTGAAAACAGCGTTGTTTACGCAATTTTAACATGTATTTGATAAATATCTATTTTCCATTTGTCATCTAGAAATAAGTCGTTTTATTAGTATTGCATTTGTAAATAAGAAAACAAATTCTAAATTAATCAGTACAAGGTACATAGATAGATACATGTTTATTGGTTCTCGGAGAAACCTTAATTCTTATTATTATTAAAATAGCTGAGATTTTGCTAACAATATTTGATGTCGCCTTTTCTTCGTCTCACCGAAAAAAATTGTTCATTTTTGTGAAAAAAGTGCAGGAAAAGCGTTCAGAGGGGTAAAGTTTTACGATTTTCTCTGTCATATAGTTTTCCTTATATACGTATCGAGCGTTAGTCAATTATATGGACACACACAATACCTCGGTATTTGGTACCAGTACAAGCAACACGAATGTTTTTAATAAGTCTGTGATAAAAATTACCCGACATGTTAATTCGCACTTGAAAGTTTATGCTATAAGCTAATAATGCAATCGAACGCCTTATCGATAAATGCTGGAATTGCGAGTTCCAGTCCCACTCAGGACTTTTTTGACAGACCGTTGCTTCTTTGTAGATTGTGACAAATACACCGTTAATAAACGAACGATGAGTCGATTATGGTTTGAGAAAATAATTTTTTGTATCACTCAACCGCAGGGGGCTCGATGGTATTATTGAAACTTTTAAACTTTGCGAATTAGTACGTAGGCCAATTTTCATCGCAGGATATTTTGAACAAATCGTTTTGCTTGTACCGATGCCAACCTTTTAGGTATTTTCTGTATCCAAATAGTTGTCTAATACCCTGTATTTAGGCCAAGTAGAAAAACTGAGGTAACAAATATTCATATTTAATGATGTTTCAATGAATACAGAAATTTTCTTAAACGGTGCTTTTAACCTTTTCGAACCTTGTAATATCGTTTGTGTTGCCAACTATCAAAAGTATTTAGCGCTCCTCAATAAGATATTAAGAGGCAGTGTAACACACTGAGGAATTTCGACGGCTCGCCTTCCCAGCGGTAGTGCAGAGCTCGCAGCATTTGACCACGAGCCGCTACGGATTACCGCTAGATGTCACGGCGCGCATCTGCTACGAAGCCCCGGCACACCGAGCCGGGCCGAAGGCCGAGGCGTCGTAGCAGGGCCAGCCGTGACCCGTGCCCTTAGAAAATCTTATGCCGGCTGTACACTCTCGCGCGATTGCTCTCACGATGTCTCGTCGAGAGCTCTCGCGCGAGAGGTCGAGGGACGAGCGCGACCTTGTACACTCTCGTTTATTTAGTACGCTTTGCGAACGCCAAGATGGACGGTTAGAAAGCTTGCCATCAACTGAATGATGCAAGAGTGTACAGTGATACACTTGCGCCGCTTCGCGAGGGTAAGCGAGGCCCTTTGACTTGCGCTCAAAAAACCGACTCGGAATGAAGAGCCCTCGAGTGACTGCGAGGCATCGCGAGACGGAGCGAGTGTACCCTGTACACTCTCGCACTCGTCCAGCCTCGCCGTCCCTCGACGAGAGTGTACAGCCGGCATAATATATTGCGTATGGCTCTCGCCGCCCGCCGTAAAGCGTTCGCTCCATGCTCGCCGAGACCGAAAAACTCAGCGGCAAATCAAAGACAAAATCCCTAATTTCTCCGGCACTAATCATCCGATCGGATTGAAATTTGGAGGTGAGCTAGAGAATGATGGTACGGGGTACCTGGGACTCAGTTTTTTTTAATGTCGAAAGCGGAACCGCTTTTTTTTTATAAAAATGATAAAATTTTCATAGTTGCACGATGTTTCGTGTCGCATTGATGTTAAAATTTCGTGCATCATGGAAATATGCACACTTTGGACTTTGTTTTATATCATTTGATAAAAAAATGACCGAAATATAGCAATTTGAGTTTTTATGCAACGCGGGTTTAGCGTCGGCAAGTTTGGCGGCCTGCGCGGCGGGAGGGGTAGCCACGAGAGTCGAAGGAATAGACAATCCTCGTATCCACGTTGGCCTCTGCACGGAAACCTAACGCGTCGCGCGCACATATACAGGGTGAATCATAATGGGTGGACACCACTTTTTGATGGTATTTACCATGCGTCGTAAATTACCGACTACCTACAACTGGATTGCTTGACCGCTCCAGAGATGGCAGCTGCTTAGTGACAGGCAACTACATTCATGCATCTTCGCGCGATTTCGATGACATTTGGTATGCTTGTAGAATGGATAAAAATACGAGATATGAAAAAACTTCAAATCGCAACAACGTTTATTTTTTCGCGTACTATACACTGGATATCAGAATGGTGCAGATAGCAACAAATCTCTTGTGATTTATTGCAAATTTGTAATTTTTTCATACGTATCTCCGAGAGTTTTTAACCGATTGGGATGCAAATTAGCATAAAGGTAGAGGATGAAAAAATAAAGTTGGCAGGTTTGTTATCTTTTCGCTATCTCATAATTAAGGGGTTGAAACTGCCCCTCGATTTTTTAGTCAATTGTATCGTATGATCGGATTAATTTGTACAGACTATTTCGACTCATTGCATTTTCATTTCATCCCATTTTTATATCTACAAATTTTCGTCCATGCCACACGGTAAGAACTTCGACCGTTCGCGAGGGGGAAGGTTGGGGGAGAGGGTGAGTGGAATTTACAAATATGTATTCGTGCATTCAAACGAACTTATATTAACGTAAATTTAACCCGGAATGGCAAAAGGCTACCCGATCATACGATGCAATTGACTAAAAAATCGAGGGGCAGTTTCAACCCCTTAATTATGAGATATCGAAAAAACAACAAACCCGTCAACTTTATTTTTTCATCCTCTACCTTTATGTTAATTTGCATCCCAATCGGTTAAAAACTCTCGGAGATACGTATGAAAAAATTACAAATTTGCAATAAATAATAAGAGATTTGTTGCTATCTGCACCATTCTGATATCCAGTGTATAGTACGCGAAAAAATAAACGTTGTTGCAATTTGAAGTTTTTTCATATCTTGTATTTTTATCCATTCTACAAGCATACCAAATGTCATCGAAATCGGCGAAGATGCATGAATGTAGTTGCCTGTCACTAAGCAGCTGCCATCTCTGGAGCGGTCAAGCAATCCAGTTGTAGGTAGTCGGTAATTTACTACGCATGGTAAATACCATCAAAAGGTGGTGTCCACCCATTATGATTCACCCTGTATAGGAGATCAGTCACCTCTGAGAAATCAGTCAAATTTTGCATATCGTTAGTTCCTGACGAGATAACATATCGTGTCAAATATTTTTTTTATTTGCAACATTTTTCGAGTTATGAATATTGGAACATTTTCCGACTTTTTAATCAATAAGTAATTACATACCTTCTTTCCTTTAATTTTTTTAAAATTAAAGTTGTGACAAAAGGACTATATTTTATCATAAAAATATTTACAACATAAAAGAAATTATTTGGTACTATTTATATAACAAATGATTTTTCAATAATTTATTCGACTGTCAGGGATACGATGAACAAATTTAAAAAAAAACCTATGTGTGGGTTCTTCATACACGTAAGAAGTGAATACTTCTGGTATCCAGCCTTTCGCCTAAATGAAAAATTAAAAATATAATCATTAAAATAATCTTTAAGATCATTAAAAACTATCATTTAAAAAAATTAAAAAATTGAAAAAAACTGTTTTGCGGTGCCTGATGAAACTGACGCAGAGACCTGCGGAGCCTATTGAAGGCGCTCGGACAGCCTACAGAGTCTTTCAGAGACCCTGCGGAGACGTATATAAGAACAACAAAAATAATTTTCATGGAAATAATTACAATTTCAAAGATTAATTAAAATAATAATTTAAAACAATTATCTAAATAATAATCTATTCTATCCGAAGGCCTAGCAGCGCTTTCGAAGGACTCCGCAGTGCTGTAGAAAGGGCTTTAGAAGGCCTCCTACAGCCTCTGCAGGCCTTCTACAACCCTGTGCATCGCTTTCCAAGGACTGCGCAGGGCTTTAGAAGGCTTTGTTTTTTTGTTTCGCTGTAACTTTTTATTTTTCATTTTTCAGAAAAATGTGTTCAGAGAAATTTTTTGGCACTTTTTTGAGACGAACAAATTTCACTCCTCATTTTTTAAATTTCGTTTATTTTTAAGGATTGTACAGACGTTTAAAGGTAAAAATATCATTTAGTACGTAATATTTCGGATAAAGGGTTAAAAATCATTTTATTGATATAACAGGAAAACTATCCACCGCGCAAGAAAATTGTTAAGTTGTTTTTTGTAGGAAATTAAACTCTCTACAAATTTGCTCTCTTGACTTTTTGTCGTAAAATGAAAAATAACAAAGTGATTAACAAAGAACGACAAAAATTAAAGAATAAATTACTTAAACTCGTTGTAACTTTTTTCTTTTCATTTTACAGAAAAATATGTCGAATGCATTTCGATCAAGCACCTTCTGACCAATAAATTTCACTATAAATGTCTTAAGTTTTTTTATTTATAAGCATTTTACAGCGCTGTAAAGATAACATTGTCACCGAGTACTCGGAAATAGGGATAAAAATGAACGATTATGCGTCGTTTTTTTGCAAATTTCATTAATTTCGACCGACAAATTTCATGTGTTGCTATTGCAATGTTAATAATAATTAGTTATTAGATTATTAGTTATTATAAGAACTCTTTTCTGCACCACCTACGAGGTAGAGCATACAGGCACGTTTTTTCAACGTGGTGTCCCCAGTAGGCCTAATCTACGGACATGTCCCTAATGATTTTTTATATTTTTTATATTATTCATACATCGGTAATTTACATTCTATTGGGTCCTAAATCTTTTTGATGGGCCAGGCTGTTGTTCGGGATCTGGTTGAGGATCAGTGTTAAATTGTTCGGGTGGGGCGGGTAAATGGAGTGGCGTCAATGTTGGCAATTCGTCATCTAAATTTTCCTCATCTATTAATTTTGTGATTTCCATGACGTTGCTCCATGATTTCTCCAGAACAATTGAGACACACTGCTGAGCATTTGAGGCCTGCTTTTCGACACCCACACATTGCACCACAGTTCCCTTTGCAACGACAAAATATTAATTTCAGAAGTTCGGGGGTTGCTGGAGGTTTCGTCGTTTAGAGTGGCATCAGTATTCTTCCATTTTTTTCCTGAAGGGTTACCTGGGCCTTTCGTTCCCAAACGATTACCTGGATTTTTCCAGCCAGCACATAAAGGATTTTAAGAAATATACACGCCGATCATTAATTTCAAACTAGAAATTATTGCAGAAATGGAGTAGAATATTCAACAATGTGGTGGGAAAATAAGTTCACAACTAATTATTATTAACATTGCAATAGCAACCAATAAAATTTGTAACTCGGGGATGACATCAGCGCCCTTAACTTCACCAGCTTGCGCACAACCTCACCTATGTGCCTACTCGTTGCTTACTCTCCCTTTTTTTGGATGCACGTTTTCACCGAACTAAAATCTATTTATTTAAATAAATAGTACTTATCCTCGCAAGTGATTTTTATTTAGCTCTCCCTCCCTACGCTCTGATAGGTTATGGGCCCAGTACCCGAGTGAGAAAAATATAAAAAAATCTGACGTCTATTGTGTGACGAACAAACCTTCGGAAATACGAACGAGGTTAAGATTGCCACGAGGCACACACGGAAGACAATGGCTGGAATGAATACGGCGAGGATCGACAGACTGAATCGTGAAAACTACGACACATGGAAGATCCAAATGCAGGCCATTTTAGTCAAACATGACGCCTGGGGTTATGTGAACGGCACGATAGTGAAGCCAGAAATTACCGACGACGCTTCGATAGTTAGAGCATCCGCGTGGGAAACAGAGGATGAAAAGGCCAAAGCAGACATCATTTAGAGCATCATGCCATCCGAATTGAAGCAGATAAAGGGTTGCAATACATCGCATGAATTATGGACTAAATTGCAAAGTATTTATCAATCGACAGGACCTGCAAGAAAATCGACGCTAATAAAACAACTGACATATCACCGAATGAACGAAAGTGAGGACGTTCGAGAACACATGCCAGCCTTTTTCGACACTGTCGACAAAAACAACGAAATGGACGTGCAAATAACCCCGCATTTAATATCAGTGATGCTCTTGCATAGCCTACCCTCATCGATCGCTAACTTTCGCTGTGCCATTGAGTCGAGAGATACGCTACCATCCCCTAAAGCGATATGTGCAAAAATCTTGGCTCAGAACGACTCAAAGAGAAGTGAAGCACGTGAAAACGATTCGACGGCGATGTTCGCCAAGAAATCCCAGAACAAGCGGTTTGCATCGAGGAAAAATGATAATGGTGGAAAGAACGACACCAAAAACGTAAACCGACAAAGGAAAGAACAGCCGTTAAAATATAAATGTCATCGATGTCGAAAGACGGGCCATAAAGCAGCTGATTGTACGGAGAATATCAAGAGCAATGAGAATGCCAACGCAGCGGAGAATGTTTGCCGTTGCGCAACCATGGGTGACGAGATAGAACGACAAGAGAACGTTCTTCAGTCACAAGATTGCAGTCGTCAACTGTCATGGTGTATCGATAGCGGCTGTACGTCACATATGTGCTGCGTGGATTACGCAAACTACGAAATGACGACGTCCGAACCCGGCCAGGTTCCCCTAGCGAATGACGCACATGCAGAAGTCAAAGGAAAAGGACCGCTTACTTTTGCTACAAGGTATAACGGACAGGAGACTAATGTAAACCTCAGCGAAGATCTTTTTGTTCCGGAATTGAGAACAAATTTGTTATCCGTCGGCAAGATATGCGATAAGGATCTGAAAGTTCTCTTCGAAAAAAAATCAGCTACAATCATCGATCGGAATTGGAACGAAATGCTGAAAGCGGACCGCAACAGCAGCGGGTTATATTGCGTCAAAGGAAAAGTCTTCGAGAGCACGGCCAACGTCGAATGGAACAACACGGAGAATCCAGAGTTTCGTTCAACGATGATTTGGCACCGAAAACTAGGCCATCTTAACTTTAAAGATTTGGCTAAATGCGTGGAGCAGGGCACAGAACGTAAAACCGAGCTATTGGAAATCATCCACTCCGTTGTCTGCGGACCAATGCGAACAGAATCGCTTGGGAAGTCCAAATACTTCGTCACGTTCATCAACGACGCAACCAGGTGGTGCGAAAAGTAAGCTTTTTGAACAAGAAAAGCGAGGTATTCGAAGCCTTCAAGGCGTACAAGGCTCGAGTCGAAAATTTGACCAACAGGAAAATCAAATATCTCCAGTCCGATAACGGAACCGAATATGTCAATTCCTCCTTCGACGCGTTCTTGAAAGAAAACGGGATTGCTCGACGATTATCAATTCCGCACAGTCCCGAACAAAATGGAGTCGCTGAAAGAAAGAATCGCACTTTATTGGACATAGCGCGCTGTCTATTGCTCGAATCTTCGTCTCCAAAGTTTTTATGGGCCGAGGCCATAAACACTGCGAATGTTATTCGAAATAGATGTCCATCGAGCTCCCTAGATGGAGAAACGGGTTTCAAAAAATGGACCGGAGAAGCACCTGTAGTCAGCACATTCAAAATCTTCGGCAGTCCAGTCATGGTCACGAACCTGGAGCCAAACACTGACAAATGGAGCCCGAAATCGAACAAAAGTATGTTCGTGGGCTACTTGGAAGTCTCAAAAGGTCTCCGAATTTTTATTCCAGAAAAACGCAGAATTGAGATCTCCAGAAACGTCAGATTTTTCGACCAAGTACCCGGAAATATCTTCTCGAGATCAGAATACGACAAAGACCCAATTGCAAACGAAGAAGAATGCGAAGAAAATACGATCGAGATTCCGATAAAAGCGGCCAACGAGAAGCTGCAAGAGAACGAAGAACCTCGCGCACATGAAGAGCCTGATACGGACGAAGAATCGATCGCAGAGTACCGGGATGATGGCCGGAGGGAAACGGTCAAACGTGGCAGAGAAAGACCACGTTTAGAACGAACGGGTCACAGGGGGAGGCCGCGCAAGCTTTTTCACGACGCAAATTTCGCTGAAATTTGCGAAGAAAGAAATTCGCAAATTTCAGCAAAATTTGCGAAGAAACGGCGATGCTGTCAATGAATGAAACTTCTGTAATTGAAGCGATTCAAGGCCCTCACTCTGAGGAGTGGCTCGACGCCATCACGAAAGAGCTCAAGTCGGTTCTGAAAAACGACACTTGGTCAATCGTCTCCCGACCGCACGATGAGAAGATCCTCGGCAGCCGAAATGTTCTCAGAAACAAATTCGACTCTAACGGAAATCTGGAAAGACGCAAAGCGCGTATCGTCGCAAAGGCGTTCGGACAGCGTCCTGGAATCGACTACGATAGCGCTTTTGCCCCGGTATCAAGAATCGAATCGGTGTGTACGATGGCAGCGCTGGCTGCAGAATTCGGTATGGAAATCGCGCACTTCGACGTAACAACCGCGTTCCTAAATGGCAAACTCGAAGAAAGAGCCTATATGGAAATTCTGAAGTACATTGATCAAGGGTTAGAAAACTTGATACATACCGAACAACCGAACAACGAAATACAGAAGAAGGCTACAGACATGCTCACCGAATTGAAAGATGGGAGCAAAGTCTGCCTTTTGAGCAAGGCGATTTACGGATTACGACAGGCAGGAAGATGCTGGCACGGCATGGACGATATATTGATCGCATGCAAGGAAAGATCGCGGATAGCTGCACTATACCAATATCTTTCGAAGAAATTCGAAATGAAAGATCTGGGAACCATTCAATACTGTCTCGGTTTAGAATTTTCTGTGAAGGAATCTGGAATCACGATCACGCACAACGGATATATTGTCAACCTGTTGAAACGTTTTGGGATGTTCGACGCTAAACCCGTCAGCACTCCGCTCGAACCGAACTCAAAGCTACAAAAGCCGAACGCAGCCGATCGTGATAACGACGCTTTCCCTTATCAAGAGCTCATCGGCTCTTTAATGTATTTGGCGATATGCACGAGGCCTGATATTGCACATGCGGCCAACTATCTTAGCCAGTTCAACACCGATCACGATTCGACGCATTGGACGGCCGCAAAACGCATATTAAAATACTTGAGAGGAACGCAGCACCTGGGACTCACGTACAAACGAACGGAGAAATCTATCCTCGGATTCGTCGACGCAGACTGGGCGAATTGTATCTTGGACCGTAGGTCATACACGGGCTACGTCTTTACTCTGAGCGGATGTCCAATCATCCGGGCATCCAGAAAATAGAAAACCACCGCTCTGTCATCCGTCGAGGCGGAATACATGGCGCTTGCCGAGGCGACCAAGGAGGCTACTTACCTCAAAAGATTCTTTATAGAGCTTGGATTTCCCGAAAAGAGTGGAATCAAGATCTTCTGCGACAATATAGGAGTAAGAAAATTAGCAGAAAATCCTGTATTTCATTTTCGGACGAAACATATAGACGTCCGACACCATTACGTGCGAGACGCGCTAAAGAACGGAGACATCACGATCGAATATTTGGAGACCGACAACATGGCAGCGGACATATTCACGAAAGGCCTACCTCGACCGAAACACGAAAAATGCTCGAGACTCATGGGAATTAAAGTATGAGAGGAGTTCATCCGTCGGAACCTCGAGGGGGAGTGTTGGAAAGTCACCGACACATGACGACGTTCAGACGGTTAACTCGGGGGCGACACCAACGCCCTTAACTTCACCAGCTTGCGCACAACCTCACCTGTGTGCCTCCTCGTTGCTTATTCTCCTTTTTTTTGGATGCACGTTTTCACCGACCTAAAATCTATCTTTTTTAATAAATAGTACTTATCCTCGCAAGTGGTTTTTATTTAGCTCTCCCTCCCTACGCTCTGATACCTTTCATTTTGGTCAACCGGTTGAAAAATGCAGTTGAGTCAACTTAAAAGTTCAACGGTTGAATTTGGACAGCTTCTCAACTGTTCATCTTCGAAAGTCAACCATCTTGCGTTATCTGTGGATGGTTGAAAAAAATAGCCGCGGTTACACAGCCGTTGAATAAATCATTAGGAATCTTTTTTACGGTTGACTTTATATTTGTAAAACTGTCCAAATTCAACTGTTGATATTTTCGGTTGACTTTGCAGTTGCTAACATTGCTAGGGATAGAGTACATGAATTTATGCTTTGCAACAAAACACTGATATACTCAAAGACGGCCCATAAATTCCCGGGACCCCGCGAAAATATTGAACGCAGCGAAAGCAAGATTTATCCACTACCGCAAACATGCAAACACAAGATGAAATTGGGCAATGGAGCCAAATCCGGAAGAATGTGACAATACTTACAGGAGCGAAGGCAGTGAAGTTTGCACGAAGATAGTCCATTCAACAAATTAATTCAAATCAGTGTAGGGCAATTGGATCGACGGATAAATATTTTTGAATTATTGGATGAGCTACATACTCTTGATCGAGTCTTTTAATTTCACCATGGTGCAGTACGATGTGGGGAGAAGTCGGCGTCGTACTCTTTGCAATCGGCACTTCGATAATAACTCTTCGACACGTGTCTGAACGTGCGGCCAGCATTTTAGGGAGTTGCAAATGCTCATCTGTCATTAGTTGACCATTTTCAGCGATTACGGGAGGTTTATCTGTAGAGAAGGAACAGAAAACTGACCCTACAGTTCGAGAAAAGTTGATTCCCTGAGCCTATTCCCAGGATACGTGACGCCTGACTCGCAAACATGAACAGATTCATCAAAAAAACTCGTGAAGTAGCATAATTATTCGTACTGACAACCGTGAAGGGGTTATGATCGTTCTACGATTTGACTGGACACTACAGGAGATTAACCAACCCTTTTTCACAGATAGCTAACAATATAGGCCAAGCAATAGAGCTCTAAAATCACGAGATTTTGACAAAAAAAGCACCCGATAACTGCGAGTGCCATCAGACGCGGAACAGCCTCCCGATCATAACTGACCACTTTTCGACTCCTGATTCCCATTTTATTTTTTGTTATAAACAAATTAGTGAAAAAACGCGTTTTTTTCTTTTTTTGCTTATAAAACGAAAAATAATGAAGGAATCTGTTTGGTCCCAATGGACGAATTGTAGGTAATTGAAATACGCATAAAATGAGCGCTGAAAGAAGCCGATCGGTCCATAATTAAGGGAGATACACTGAAACAAGCCGAGAAAAAAAGCGATTTTTCAAAAATTTATAACTCCGCCATTTTTAAAGTTGTAGGCCAGGCTCTTCGCGAGATAGTAGGTATTGATACGTACTTTTTGTGTACGAAACCTGGGCGCTGTCGGATAATTAGTTTTTGCGTTATTGCAATTCACATGTTATTATACCATATTTTGCGGAGAGGCTCCTTGCTCTGGAGGTCGTCCGATTTAAGTTTACCAAGCGGCTTTTGAAACTAGAACTATTGACCTACGAATCATCAATCAATTTTTGTTTAATTGCGTTTTAATAGGTGAAAATCGCGTCTAAACATGAGCAAAAACGGCCGAGCGCGCGAAAGTGGTCAAGTAGTGGGGGCAGACCGGCAGACGCGGGGAAGCCGCATATACAGGGTGAATCTCTTAAAGTATAGCACCCTTTATTCTGGGGTAGATGGAACCATTACAAACAAAAGTTGCAAATAAACATTAGGGATATTTTTAATAGGTTACGAGATATCAATTTTTGAAGTTTATCCAATCAGCGCGGCGAGAAGCGTTGGAGCGACCCACTCCCCACCCTATCCGTAGATATAGAACAGTGTAAGGCGTTACATTTGCGATCGCAAAATTCAGAGCAGTCAATTATTATTATTTTATTAGGCAGTCATTTTTATTTGTCGGGCATTGACTGGCTAGGCTACGGCTAGGGCGGAGAGTGGGCGGCTCCAACGCTTCTCGGCAAAATTCAGAGCAGTCAATGACCGACAAATAAAAATGACTGCCTAATAAAATAATAATAATTGACTGCTCTGAATTTTGCGATTCCAAATATAGCGACCTACACTGTGCTATATCTATGGATAGGGCGGAGAGTGGGCGGCTCCAACGCTTCTTGTCGCGCTCTAATTTGACGAACTTTAAAAATTCATATCTCGTAAACTATTCAAAATATCCTTAATGTATATTTGCAACTTTTGTTTGTAATGGTCCCATCTACCCCAGAATAAATGGTGCTATACTTTAAGAGATTCACCCTGTATAGTAATAGAAGCGCGCTCGGTCCAAGTTTCGTATCTATTTATTTGATTATATTACGCGTCTCGTTCTCGATGATAACCAAGTAGTAACGTCAGTTGCGGCATACTTCACAACTTTCAGAGTACAGTTTTTTTTTTTTTTGTGTGTGTGGGCACCCCTGACTGTATCTCTGGTACCGTCCGAGGGCGCCCGCTACTCTCATATCGTTTCGTTGTGCGACACGAAACACGAGTAGGAGTACAACAATCTTATATTAAACAAATTTTAGAAATTCCTGAGGTTCCAATATGCCGAAAGAAAAGAAGAAGAAGAGATCAAGGTCGAGATCTTACGAGAGGCATAAAAGTGATGACGCGAAGTTTGAAAATATGCAAAAGCAGATAGATAACCTCACTAACCTCGTGGTCGAGTTGACACGAGGTAGGCTCTCACGTGAGAATACGCCGGCAATTGAAAAAATTGTAGAGGATGTCATCTCAGGTAAGAATTTAATTAGCAAATTCTCTGTTCTCTTCTTTTCCCAAAAGAGAATGCATTCGCTTCGACCACATGGGCGAAATCCTTGCGCGTTCTATACGAATATGTGAGGTTTTGGGAACAACGGCTCACACAAGACGTCGACTTATTCCACACGAATAGTCAAAATCTGGAACCTTGGGAGAATAAAAATAAAATAAACCTCAATAGGTTCCACACGAGCCTTCGAGGTTATGTTAACGATCTCGATGAATTCCACACGAATTCCCGAGATACTAATGGAAAATTCGCGTAATTCTCAACAAGAGGATATCGCTTTGTCAGAGTCAATAAGACAACGACATGTCAACAAGACATAAATGAATATTCTGAAGTTTATTCGTTGGTTTTTTCTTATTCTTGCCAGCAGAAGAGCCGATGGACAGTGAGAATAAGAGCGTGGCGGAAAATATTCCAACTCGCAGCGATCACGGAGCCAATACGATCCCGACTGAAGAAATCGTCGAACTCGTGGACAGCGAACAAGAGACAAGGAAGGAACACCTTCTAGACTTGCTGGGTGACGACCCGACTGCCTCCAAAGAGAGGAAGATTGAGTTCGACGTGGACCTGAAGACGAGGTGGCAAAAGTGGATGGAAGATGGATTTCCAGATGAAATAAAGAAGAATATTCTGGAAAAATATCCGAGAAAGACAGATCTATATACAGAGGCTCCAAAAGTCAACACAAAAATCGCTGCCGTAATGACGGACATAGCGAAAAAAACGTGATAACCACTTTGAGTATACACAAAATTGTGTAGGTTCAGCCATATCTGCGCTCGGCGGTGCAATTTCGATAATTCTCAACCCTCCGGAAGAAGGTGTTGACGAGCAATTGTTGCTCGAATTCCTCTGCGATGCCGGGAAACTGTTGACAGACGTGCACTATCAACATTCGATAGCTAGAAAGTCGTTCATCACTCCGCTTTTAAACAAATCTATGAAACCGATGATCGATGCTGCAAAGTCAGACAAATGGTTGTACGGAGAAAAATTTGCTGAGCAGGTAAAATGAGCAAAATCAGTGGAAAAAGCGTGCTCGAGTCTCAAGCCAGTGGAAAAACCCTCAGAAAAGAGCAAAACAAGGATGCAGGGAAACTGGAGACACCCACCTGCGAATTATCGTCAGGTGGGTGGAATGCAGAGACGACCGACGATGAAGTTCAAACAGAGATCGTACACGAAAAAATCTCAATCTCGAGCACCGACACAAACAAGGACAAAATGAACGTGGTAAGGATAAAAGCAGGGCGCTTAAAACGTTTCGTCAAAGAATGGGAAAAAATCACGACCGACAAATTCACGCTGCAATGTGTGAGAGGATATCAAATTCCTTTTACGGCTCACCCCGTACAGAGAAATACGCCTAAAGAACCAACTAGATCAGCGGGCGAAGAGTATCACCTAAGAAAAAGCATAGAAAACTTACTCTCGATCGAAGCGATAGAAGAGTGCGAAAGCTGTGTCGATCAGTTACTCTCATTTTATTTTCTTGTACCCAAACCGGATGGGTCAGTTAGATTCATTTGTAATTTGAACAAATTAAATCAGTTTGTAGAAGCGCCGCACTTTAAGATGGAAGATATACGGACCGCAAAAAACTTGTTATCGAGTAACGATTTCATGGGAAAAATTGACCTAAAAGAGGCATACTACCTAGTACCTATACATAAACCGCATCGGAAATATTTGAGATTTTCGTTTCAAGAAAAATTGTTTCAATTTAAATGCCTGCCGTTCGGCTTAAATACAAGTCCGTTTACGTTTACAAAGATTATGAAAGCGGTTTTCAGTCAATTACGAAATCAAGGCATCGTTTCAGTAATATATATTGACGATATTTTACTCATTAATCAGTGCTACGAAAAGTGCAAGGTGGACATCGCGCAAACAAGACTTTATTTAGAACGCTTGGGATTTATTATTAACGAAAAAAAGAGCACACTGATCCCGACACAGCGCTGTGAATTTCTGGGCTTCATTATTAATTCAGTAGAGTATGGGCTCGAATTATCAAAAAAGAAAAAAGATCAAATCAGCAGAAATTTGACACCTTTTATAGAAAAGACCACACATAAGATCCGCGATTTAGCAAGTTTTCTTGGCACGCTCAATGTAGCGACTCCAGCAATAGCATATAGTTTAACCTATTGCAAGAGATTGGAAAGAAAGAAATTCCTAGCCTTAATAGTAAGTGATAACGATTATGAGGGAAAAGTAACAATTAACGAGAAATTACAAAAAGATCTGCTCTGGTGGAAATCGAATATCAACAAAGGGTTTAATAAAATCAGAAGCAATGTATTCACACGAGAAATTAGCTCAGACGCCTCCTTGACGGGTTGGGGAGCCTACTGTGAGGGAAAAAGTACCCATGGGTTTTGGAATGAAAAGCATAGAGAATATAGTATAAATTATCTCGAGCTTCTAGCAGCAAGATATGCATTGCAATGTTTTGCCTCAGATTTAGCAGACTGCGAAATTTTACTCCGTCTGGACAACACAACCGCTATATCGTATATTAACAGAGCAGGGGGGATACAGATGTCATACTTGAGCGATCTTGCGCGGAATATTTGGGAATGGTGTGAATCTAAAAAGCTCTGGGTGTTTGCATCATACATACCATCCCGAGAAAATGTAGAAGCAGACCAAGCGTCGAGAATTAGAAACTTACAAGGGGACAGTACGGCAGTCGGATTTTTGTAATTTGTCGTACTCATGGTACGCGAAGTTCAGAGCTCGAATATTAATATTCCAAAGCAGTTCGACGCCATATTCAGAAATTTTCGAGAAAATTGACTTTGAAGTTTTCGAGCGCATTCTTATCCCACAAAGATGCAACAATATTCGAACCGGGCTCGTGGCGTACCCGGTAGCGCTTGAGTCTAGTAATCGCAGGGTCGTTGGTTCGAGTCCCACTTCGAATTTTTTTTTTTTTTAATTCGCATACCTCCGTCATTTAAATATCCCGATAAATTTTTGTTGTACATAATCACATATTATTATATATAATTAATATAATATATCTATATAAGGAGGGGATACCGTGGGGATACTGGGCGGAAGAAGGGGTGAGTGGAAAGAACAAGGAAATGTGGGCGAGGATGAGATGCGGAAATGTGGGGAGAGCAGGAAAGAAAGGGGAAAAGGATTGGAAGTGTAGAATCTGCGGAGAAGAAAATGAGACGATGGAACACCTGATATTGTGCAAAAAGGGGTGGGAGATGGTAACGGTGAGGGCAAGGAAAGCGGCAGAAGATTGGGTGAAAGAAGTAGACAGGATGGCGATAAAGGGGGAAATGATAAATATGTTGTGTGGAAAAATACAGGAGGAAATGTGCGGATACTATAGGGAGATAGAAATAATCTGTAGAAGAGAGTGCAAGGACGAAAGAAAAAATGTAGATATAAGGAAGACATAATATGTATAAAAGTTTGTAAAAATCCCTGCAACAGGGGTGTGCAAGTAAAACTACCAAATAATAATATAATATATCTATATATGTTTATATATGGACAAAATCCATATATAGTTATTTATGTACAAAATTCATTATAGTTATACATAATTATATATTTTCTCATATATGATCATATATTATTTATATATAACAATAGGTGATTATTTATAAAAAAATAAATAAATAATCCCGGGATAAAAATCATAAAATCTATGCTAATTCATATATATGTAATTATAATTGTCAATGATAAATGCAAGTCTTATTTTTGATTATCTCTTGCTTGAAATTGCGAATAGGCGACGTAAAAATATCCAGTAATAATATTTACATAAACTCCCTTGTAGATTAATAGGAATATAAATAGAAGAATAAATGTTGAAATATGTGAATATAACGCTTGCTTTGGCAACCGTCGATATTGTGAATAACAGTTCTGCGTACATCGTTTGCCTTTGTCCTGATCAACTACCTGCGAAGCGGGCACAGCTGCTTGTGCACAAAAGATTTCTGGGAATTCCAGAACGGGTGGAAGGGATACGGCGTCTTCCGCAAGGAATGCCTGTTTGAAGTAGCATTCGACCGTTGGTTTTCGGAGCAGCAAGTACTGTTTTTCGGCGTGGTGCACGATTTTGTAGAATATTCGATAAAAAAAGATCAAAATGTCGGGCGTGGGAGACGACGAGGTGCCTGGGCCTTCGACGGCACAAGATGATATTGAATATTCTTTGTGCAGTGAAGTTTCAAAATTACGATTGAAGGATGCCCTCGTATATTACGAGCAAATTCTCACACAAAATAATCTTAAGGCACCAACACCATCGGAGGTAATTACTGAAGAGGGAATGTTACTAGTAGAAGACTTGTTCCATTATACAGTACAAACTTTACACGAATAAAAGTTTGTAACGGATGAAGAACTAATTATGCTTGATGAATTGGACGAAGAAAACGCTTTTGACGAACCTGCATCTGACAACGAAGATTCTTCTGAAAATTATGAGCCAGAGGAGAAAAGGGCGAAATCGTACACGGACAATATTCCGCTGGATTATAAAAGGAAAGTTATCAATATAGTTCGAGCACATCCGACATGGAGCCTAAAAGTTCTGCAAAAAACGGGTGCAGCCGCTTAAAGCGCATGGAGGAATTGCCAAAATGGGAAAAACATGTAAAAAGCGGAGGAACCATGACAGACAAATACACGACCATCGATTCGTGGACTTACGATCGCTTTGAGGACGCGCGACAGAACAACCAACAAGTTACAACCCGGAACTTGCAGCAGTGGGCTTTATCGGCTGCGAGTCAATTTGAAAATTCTGTTTTCAAAGCTTCCGATAGGTGGGTTGTGAAATTTAAACGGAGACATCGAATTGGCCAAAGAAAAATCACGAAGTTTGTAACGGAAAGAGAAACCGCAACGCGGGATGAAATCCTGGCTACTGCAGAAGATTTTCGTATCCAGGCTCGTGATGTCATACCAAACTTTGGTCCCGATTTCGTCATTGATACAGACCAAACAGGTATTCAAAATTTGTTCTCATTTTCCATAATAAATTAATGTAGACTTTCGTATATAGTATTTTAAATTTATTCCTTTTCTATTTTTTTCAGGATGCCAATACCAGTCGACGTTCGACAGAACTCTGGCGACCAAAGGATCAAAAGTAGTGCTGGTAAAGCGGCGGAATATGAATAAAGTCACCCATTCCTATACTGCGCAGTACTCTGTCACCCTGTCAGGAAAATTGTTGCCCCTGGTGTTCGTATGCCTACAAGAAACAACAGGTTCATTTGGTCCCAGAGTTCAAAAATCGATCGACGAGTACCTAAAAAAATACGGAAACGTCGTAGTCACGTCATCGAAATCGGGAAAATTGACTACAAAGTTATACAAAGATTTTTTAATCAACGTTTTGAAACCCTACGTAAAAAAAGAAAAGTTTTTCTTAATTATCGATTCCTGGGGAGGCCAAACCGATACAGTGATGTACAATGAGGTGTTTCGAAATGACAGGCGTCTGCCTACTTGCACGGTGCAGGTAATTCCACCAAAATGCACTCCATTAGTGCAACCTTGTGAGGTGTATTTTTACCGCCAAGTAAAAAATTTCATAAAGCGTCTGCAGAACTGCGCCCATCTGATTGAACAAGGACGTGAAATTAATGATAGAGAAGATTGCATAAAAATTCATTCTATTGTTCATCATCAGTTGTCTTCTCCGGTCTTCGATAACATGATCAGATATGCGTGGTTTGCTTCGAAACTTTGCGATCAAAGAGAAATCGTCATGAACGTGAATGAAGTTTGTTTTCCGATCGATGTATTGAAAAAAATTGCGAATGTAACAATGCAGCATTTGTACGGTGTGCGAGATGCCGTGAAAATTACTGTTTTCCTTGTTTTTACGATGGTTATCACTCTGGCTCGTGTAACATTACACCCGATGTATAAAACAAACGAATACAGACCGAATAATAAAGTATTCAATTCCTTACCCGACGTTTTTCATTTTCATCCTAAAAATGTTGTTGGTTATAAATATTGATACTTGAAAATGTATGTTTATAATCAAGAGATAATTAAAAATATGACTTGCGTTTTATCATTTAAAAAAAATGAAAAAAAAATTCGAAGTGAGACTGGAACCAGCGACCCCGGGATTATTAGACTCGAGCGCTACCGGGTACGCCACGAGCCCGGTTCGAATACCGTTGCATCTTTGTGGGATAAGAGTGCGCTCGAAAACTTCAAAGTCAATTTTCTCGAAAATTTCTGAATATGGCGTCGAACTGCTTTGGGATATTAATATTCGAGCTCTGAACTTCGCGTACCATGAGTACGAAAAATTATAAAAATCCCACTGCCGTACTGTCCCTTTGTTAGACACCGAATGGGAAATTTCGGAGAAAGTATTTTCAAGAATAAAAGCAATTTTGGACCCTTTTCAATAGATTTATTTGCATCAAGTGTGAATAAAAAATGCAAACGTTTTTGCTCAAGATTTCCTCAACCAAACACAGAAACGGTTGACGCGTTCCCCATTCCCTGGAAGGACAAAGAAGAGCTGTACGCTTTCCCCCCTTCTCTCTAGTTTCCAAATGTCTGCGAAAAATAATCTTAGAAAAGGCAGAATGTACGATGATTGTGCCATGCTGGCCATCTCAAGCGTGGTACCCACTATTTGTGGCACTACAGGTCTCGAATTCAATGATTTTATCTCCTGACATCGGAATGTTACTATCTCCTTGCAGGACGAAGACCCATCCCCTGGCTGCGAGACTTTCACTGGAGGCTGCGCATGTATCCGGAAAGCGTTTCAAGAAAAAGGACTAGAGGATCCTGCGGTGGAAATTATGATGAGCTCAATAGCTCCTTCAACAACAAAACAGTATCAAAGCTCTCTGCGTCGATGGGAACAATTTTGCGCAGACATCAGAATCGATATGTACCAAGCAAGCAGCAGAAATGTAATAAAATTTCTAACTGAGAGGTACCAGGAAGGAGTCGGCTATGGGTCACTGTGTTCGGATAGATCAGCAATTGCTTTAATTTCATCAAACGAAATTGGCAAAGACGAATTGGTTTCTCGTTTTCTCAAAGGAGTGTATAGAAAGAAGCCCTCGAGGCCTCGCTACGACTCGACATGGGACGTAGCCCCAGTGCTTACGTACATTGAAAATATGCCGCCAGCACAAGAGCTTTCGCTCAAGGAAATTACGGAAAAAATCGCAACGTTGCTGGCGCTGGTTACGGCGCACAGACTACAAACACTAGCTCTTATAAGAACAGAGAACATAGCCACAGGTTCCGAGGGAATATCCATAAAATTCCCCATTTTATAAAAACATCAAAGCCGGGAAAAAACCAACCAGAATTGTCACTGCCCTTTTTTAAAGACAGGCAAAAACTGTGCGCAGCCACTGCCATTTTAGAGTACTTAGAATATACAAGAAACTTACGACAAACATCTAACAAGAATTTGTTAATCGCGACACAACGGCACAAACCGTTGGGCATTGGGTAAAAAACATGTTGAAAAAAGCTGGCGTGGATACGCAACAATTTACAGATTATAGTACTCGCCACGCGGCTGTTTCAGCAGCGTTACAAAAAGGCGTAGATGTAGGCACGATAAGAAGAACGGCTGGATGGTCTGAGCGATCGCAAGTTTTCGCGAAATTTTATAACCAGCCGATCCAAAATAAAAGAAATATTTGTGTATCAACTCTTGGAAAAATAAACAGAATGTTAATAAATATATAATAACAGCTATCACGATGGCACTTAAGGTCTACTTGGTTATCATCGAGAACGAGACGCGTAATATAATTAAGCGATCGAACGAGCCCGCCGAAGGCGGGCGAAGTTCGATCTGAATTATATGAAGCGTCTCGTTCGAAGATGATCCTCCCACCAACCTCTAAAAAACACCATTTATTGGTATACCCCGGATCATCGTCATGATACCGGTTATCTTTCTCTTTAAACTATATGAGAGTAGCGGGCGCCCTCGGACGGTACCAGAGATACAGTCAGGGGTGCCCACGCACACACAAAAAAAACTGTACTCTGAAAGTTGTGAAGTATGCCGCAACTGACGTTACTACTTGGTTATCATCTTCGAACGAGGCGCTTCATATAATTCAGATCGAACTTCGCCCGCCTTCGGCGGGCTCGTATAATATAATAATATTGAATAATATTCGAATAATATTCAATAATGTTCTTAATGTTCAATGTACGAAGTGCAACATTGAATATTAAAAAATGATAATTGCATTATATTATATTAATGTGAGGACGTGTAGGTTAAAACATCTGAAAACAAGTTTTTCGTTCATTTTACATGAAATCTGAGTAAAGAATCAGATTCCGGTGATCGAGTTACCCCAAATTGAAAAAAAATATGTTACAATAGTCCCACTGGTTATTGAAATAATCAAATAAATAGATACGAAACTTGGGCCGAGCGCGCTTCTATTACTATATATGTAGTCCAGTCAGTATATCCGAAAAAACGCCGAAGAAATGAAAGTGAACCGAGAAAGCTGATTTTTGGATATTATGTGGGAAGGGCTTAGAAAAGCTTAAGTTCAAATTGTCGACCAAATAACCCTTGTGCATTTTCCGCCATCTTGAAAAAAGGGTTAAATTTTGTTTTTGCGATAACTCGACTCTCCGTCACGATACGAAAATTTCGATTCTATACTTTTTGTTGCTTTTTTACGCTCTACAATTAAGGTCCCATACATTATTTACCTACAGTTGATCGTTGTTGAGATATCGAGCGAGAAAGTAAAAAAACTGAGATTGACGCTAGTTCTTTGCTGTTTCTTTAGGATACATATCGATTTTCCTCCTTTCTCGTTATCTGCAGCAAAAAATGTCTAGTATAAAACTCGTAGAGCATGCTAACACCTACAAAATCGTTTTTTTTTAGAGAAAAATTACGACTTTTAGCGCGCCGTAAAATCGACCGCAGCGCGCCCGACGCTACACATGCGTCACTCTCTATGAGCACGTTCAATAACGCGTCTCGTTAGTCGTAACGGCCCAATCTACACATTTTTATTTAAGAAGTGAAATTAGTTTCTTGAAGACGAATGTCAGGAAAAATATTATTTATTATGAAATTTTAGACTGAAGATTCGTATTTGGTGATGAGAAGTCCTCAAAAAAGGAGAGGCGTAAGACTACCGTTCATGAAATTGTCATTGGTACAAAAATTAAGGGTAGGAGGATTTTTTCTCATCACCAATCACGAACACGAGTTTTTGGTGAAAAAAATGGTACAACGTGGACATGGCTATCGAAGCCGAGCTTGATCGTAGGGAAATTCCCGTGACGCGCTGGTCCCCATAATAAAAAATTTTCCGCACTTGACTCGAGCGTCGAGTGAGCGCGGAGGCTAATCCTTTTATTAGGGCGTGAGACTATGCTCGTAAGGTGGTCCTCGATGATAGTTCATGCTGCTCTGCACATGTACTTTATTATTCACAATATCTTAAAGTATTTCTTTATGGCAATAAAGACAATATGGTTAAATCTGAAAAGAGATTAAAAATCGTCGCGTCGGCTCGCCAAATGTGGTTGTTCGATTGGAACGGAGTCACAAGTACGACACGGCCCGCGAACCTGCTTATAATTCGGGAAATTCCCCTTTTATTCCTTAACATCTGAGGCTTTTCGTAGCATTTCAGTCAGTTGTCGCGAAATTTTTGGAGCGAGCGTACGTAGGTGTTTCGAAAATTTGGCAAAAATGGGTGATTGTTTTATTTGCAAAAAAAATTTGATTCGGGATATTTATGTGGCTAAGAAGAGAGCTGTGCGGACTCTTTTAGCGGCGTGCGTGAAAAGACGATGTGAGGAACATGAACTTATGTTACAAAGTGTTGATGCAGTGAGTGTTCACAGTGCGTGTTACAAGAACTACTGCAACAAAAAACTAGTACTGTGTGCCTCTCGTGAAAGTGAATCTGCATCTTGCTCTTTCAATCGTGGAGCGTATTCGGCATATACCTGATCTCATCGCCATAGGATCTCGATATCATCGCGAATGCATTACTCGTGTGTACCACTCTCAACCTACCGTGAAGATTAAGAAAGGACGCCCTGCCGGGGAAAAAGTAGACGAGGCTACGGAGGAAATTTATTCTTTTCTAAACGAGAATTCCGACGAATGTCAATTTTCTATGGATGATTTGATGAAGCAAATAAAAGGAGGCTTCGTTCCTCATATCAGAACCGTAAAAAAATATTTCAAAAGAAAGTACCGACACGATATCGTGATCAACGAGAAACAAGGACGCAATTGCGTGATTTGTTTGCGGAATACTGGCTTTAAGATACTTTCGGAAAAATTGTACAATGAAAAAGAAAAGGACCCTTGCAAATAAAGACTACGAGTTATTCGCGAAGCTGCAGCGATTATCCGCGAGGACATTAGGGGTATCATATACGATACAAATAATTATCCCCCATCGGATAAATTCGTGAAGGATGTCGAAACCGTTATTCCTAAGACTTTGGAAGTTTTCCTTTCTACAATCATTATGAAAGATAAACGTGGTACATTGGAAAATGGGAAGAAAAAATGTACAGCGATAGCTCACGCAATAATAACAGCTGTACGTCCTCGTTCGTTTTTTCCCCGCAACAGTTAGGTGTCGGAACTTTCCTGTACAAAAAATTCGGTTCAAAGAATCTTATCAACATTTTATCGGCGATGGGATTCTGTGCATCGTACAGAGAAATAACGATTTTTGAGAATTCATGTATTCATCGAGCTGAATGCAATATTTTGGAAAATTCGTTTTCTCAATTCGTATTTGACAATGCGGACTTCAATATTAACACCCTCGACGGTTATGGAACATTTCACGCAATGGGAGGAATACATTGCGTGACTCCCCACACAGCTATCGAGCATGAGACTGTAATTCCGCGCATTGTCGAAATGAAATCGGCTTCAGAAGTTGCACAATTGGGCATGGTTCCAGTACTCTCTTACAATAAACATAAATTGGCAGCCTTACAGTCCATAACTGTCGCAAATGTCGAAGCTCTTCGTCAACTTTCGAGCAACATTGTACCTACAATACCAGATTTAATTTGGCTTTACGGAAAATGGAGTTGCTCTGTCGGAATTCCAGGATGGAATGGTTTTATGGAGAATGTAACAACCAATATGCAATACCAACGCTTAAGAGTTATCTGCCTTCCGTTTATCAATGCGCCGCCATCGATATACGATACAATCCTCACTTCGCTTCACGAAGCTGTCAAGAAATGCAAGCGTTGCCATCAAAAACACCCTTCGTCACATTTGATCAGCCACTATACTGGAAAGCTCGCGACATCGTGGGAGCTGCTGACCAAACATCGGATTTGAAAAACGTCATAGTGAGGCTCGGTGGATTCCATCTATTGATGTCGTTTATGGGAGCAATTGGTATGATTATGTCGGGTAGTGGTATTGAAGAGCTTTTCAAGTTGATTTACGCCGAAAATTCTACTCGACTCACTGAAATTAATTGACAAGGAACGCGATAAACTTGATTACTACGCGGTTGACGTTTTTCATCGGACTGCCATACGGACTGCCGCAAAAAACGACGAAATAAAAAGAGTATGTGAGAAATTTGCAAAACAATTAAAGGTTATCGAAAACAAAGGTCCAACGGCAAAACTATGGGTGCAGTACCATCGAATGGTGTCTCTGGTAAAGAACTTCATAGAAGCAGAAAGATCGGGTAATTGGGAGCTTCACCTCGATACCATACAAAAAATGCTTCCTTTTTTTCATGCCCGTGGGCATTTCCTATATGCGAAGTCTGCGCATTTATACCTACAGGACATGCGAATTTTGCATGAAAAAATACCTAAAGAAGATTACATCAGATTCACAAAATGTGGCTATTTTACAATTCGTAGGACAGAAAAATATTGGTCTGGTATTATGACAGACATGACGATAGAGCAGACTCTTATGCGATCCATGAAAACAACAGGAGGACTGACTCAGGGACGTGGAATAACTGACAGCACAATAGCATCGTGGACTTTGGGCATGGTTCAATTTCAAAACATTTGCGAGCAAATTGAAAATTTCTCCGGAGTAACTTGCTCAACAACTGAACAGCACGTCGACACGACCTTCGCGGATTTCTCGAGACAATTCCGACGTTGAGAAACTGGACATGTGGCTCGCAGACCATAATCCTTTCCTTTAAAATAATGAATTAATTTCTATCGGCACAGGAGTTATCGCAAACCAGGATATTAATTGTCATCGTGCAAACGAAATTGGTTGTGACATGATTACTAAAATCGTAGGAGCAAGTTTCGGGTCCTTGTCATCCAAAAGGAAGGATAAAGTGCTTCCAATATCGGCAGTCAACAGCAGCATTAAAATCGACTCGTCACCAGTTCCGATCAATCCATTCTTACTTTTTCAAAGAATGTGTATTATGAAGAACTCCGAGACTGACATGAAACATTTTCTGGCATACGAGATCGCTCCGTTTCCATTGTCTTTATTCACCGAAGAAGGAATGCGGAAAAGAACAAAGTCATTGTTATATAATGCTTTCGAACCTTTGGAGGAAAATTTCCAAATTGGTAATAAACATCTTCAGATAATTGACGGTGGTTTTCTTCTGCACAAAGTTGTTTGAGGTCGTATTGAAACATTTGGCCTCATCTGCCAGAAATATGTTACATACGTGCAACAACACTTTGCCGAGAACGTCACAATTATATTCGACGGTTATCCGAATGATATGAGTATTGCAGGAACCAAAACTTCAGAAAGAGTACGACGGTCGAGAAAGAGCCAATCGCCAGAATTTACATTCGATGAAACTACAGCTCGAAAAGTTAGCCAAGAGAAGTTTCTTGCAAGGGACAGAAACAAAGATAATTTGATACAAATGCTGCGCCTTCATTTTGCAAAAGTCGAAATCGAAGTTGAATAGGCCTTCGAGGACGCAGATACTCTGATCGTAACCACTGCGATTGAAAAAGCATCGATTTATGACTCCGTTGAAATCGTCGGCGAAGACATCGATCTTTTGGTTTTAATCAGTGGACTCGCGCAGGACAAAACAAACGTATATTTCCGAAAACCAGCAAAAGGGAAGACACCCGCAAAACTGTATACTACGGCTAGTTTGAAGCATGATAAGTCCGTTCTCGATAATATACTTTTTCTATTGAAGTGAACCTTGCATATTTTATTCCTTTCATGCGCATGCGTGTTGCCATGGGACTTGTCGTCTACCGGCTTGCATCCCGTGCGCGCCTCAGTCGTTTAAGAGCTGAGCTTAAAGTCACTTGTTTTGTTTTCCAGTTAATAAAGAGTAGACGGTTAACAAGGCATTTCTTTTTTGCGTGTTCTCCCTAATTCCTTTTCACAGGTAGACTGGATCTCAGGTGACAAGCAACTGTGGTACATTAACATTTTCTTCATGCTTTCAGCGGTTGCGATACCACATCGTCTTTTTTTAACATTGGGAAATTAAAATTTATCAATACTCTCAAAAAACATCCGGAGTTACGGTCATCCGTGGAATTATTCAAGCAAGAAGAAGTCGACCCAGAGGTTCTCACTTCCGCAGGAGAACAATTCCTCATCGCCCTATACGGAGGTAACAAGACGGAAAAATGTATTAATATTTTACGATTCCACAGCTTCGCGAAAGGGGTGACCAAAAATAAATTAAACCAACTTTCACTTCTCCCACCAACAAAAAGCGCAGCACACCAGCATATATTCCGCACGTATCACCAAGTGCAAACGTGGCTCGGATTTTACAAGGATCCTCAGGAATGGGGTTGGCGACGAACAAGTTATGGACTTGCACCCATTATTAGCACAACTGAACCTGCGCCACCTGAGCTTTTGAAGCTCATATCGTGCAAATGCAAAGGAAAATGCGAAGGTGTCTGTGGGTGTAGAAAAGCAGGAATGGCTTGTTCGGTTATTTGCCTATATTGCAGTGGGCAAACATGTAACAACATCACCAAAGTCCACATCCTGCTGAATGAAGATGATGCGACGATGGAAGAATCATTGCATGTGGCTGAAGAATCTCTGCAACTCAATGAATTGTCCGAACAAGAAGCACCGATATCGAAAAAAAGGAAAGTATAAATATAAAAATCGGACCTCCATTTATTTTCATCTTGTACAGCACAAAATCATATATTTCCATAACAAATTTCATAATATATATTAATAATTGTATTGTTTTATTTATTTATATTGTACCCTAATAATTTTTTCTAGAACCACAAATCCGTTACAACATATCTACACAATCGCGCGAGCTATGAAATCGAGACTTCGCGCGGACTTGTAAACTTTACGGCGCGCTAAAAGTCGTAATTTTTCCCTAAAAAAAATACCATATTGCAGGTATTAGTATGCTCTACGAGTTTGTTATTAGACATTTTTTGCTGCAGATAACGAGAAAGGAGAAATAAAATCGATATGTACCCCAAGAAACAGCAAAAAACTACCGTGAAGGAATTTTTTTTACTTTCTCGCTCGATATCTCAACAACGATTAATGGTAGGTGAAAAATATATGGGACCTTAATTGTAGAGCGTGAAAAAAGCAACAAAAAGTATAGAATCGAAATTTTCGTATCATGACGGAGAGTCGAGTTATCGCCGAAAACAAAATTTAACCCTTTTTTCAAGATGGCGGAAAATGCACAAGGGATATTTGGTCGACAATTTGAACTTAAGCTTTTCTAAGCCCCCCCCCCCCCCACACAATATCCAAAAATCAGCTTTCTCGGTTCACTTTCATTTCCAAATGTATATACTGACTGGACTAATGCGGCTTCCCCGCGTCTGCCAGTCTACCCCCACTACTCGACCACTTTCGCGCGCTCGGCCGTTTTTGCTCATGTTTAGGCGCGATTTTCACCTATTTAAACGCAATTAAACAAAAATCTAAGATTGACGATTCGTCGGTCTCGACGATTCATAGTTCTAGTTTTAAAAGCCGCTTGGTAAACTTAAATTGGACGACTTCCAGAGCAAGGAGCCTCTCCGCAAAATATGGTATAATAAAATGTGAATTGCAATAACGCAAAAACTAATTATCCGACAGCGCCCAGGTTTCGCACACAAAAAGTACGTATACAACTTTTAAAATGACAGAGTTATAAATTTTTGAAAAAACGCTTTTTTTCTCGGTTTGTTTCAGTGTATCTCCCTTAATTATGGACCGATCGGCTTCTTTCAGCGCTCATTTTATGCGTATTTCAATTACCTACAATTCGTCCATTGGGACCAAACAGATTCCTTCATTATTTTTCGTTTTATAAGCAAAAAAAGAAAAAAACGTGTTTTTTTCACTAATTTGTTTATAACAAAAAATAAAATAGGAATCAGGAGTCGAAAAGTGGTCAGTTATGATCGGGAGGCTGTTCCGCGTCTGATGGCGTTCGCAGTTATCGGGTGCTATTTTTATAAAAAAAACCCTTATTTGCTTGGCCTAATAGGCCGCTCAAAGATTAAACCCTTCGACGATGAGTATACACGAAGTAAAGGGACTTGGGCGGATGTTTGCAGACCCCCGTCCGGAAAGAGGGCCGAGTTCAAATCAGCGGCTGACTGAAAATAATAGTTCGAGAAACTGACGGCAACGTTTATTCTGAGGCACTACTATAAGTGTTTGTGTAATAAAATAAAATAAATCCCGTTCTGCGTGAGTTCGTAGAAAGTGAAGCTCGGAGCGAAAAAAGGTTTCCCTCAAAAGAGTACCGACGTAAATTACAACTTGAAAGAAGAACCTTCAAGATAATAGTTACTAGTTATCTTTGAATATTGAATGGCGATCAATATGGTGGTGCATAAAAAAGGATCATAGCCCTAAAAGGAACAAATGAGTGAGTGAGTGTGAGAGCGAGCGCATGAGAGAAAGCGACAGAGCATGAATTAAAAAATAGTTACAGAAATCAAGAAGGGAAAGAGAGTGTATGGTTGGCCAAGACGCTCGAACGCGTTATAATGTGTCGCTGAACAGGGGCAAAGTGAACGAGGGTAGTCAGTCGCGAGACGCAGAGTGGACAAGCATAACATCGATTATTAGCGTCTAACTTATTCTTTGTTTTCATCATGATTCCATTTTCTACACTATAATTTGTGCCTTAGATGTGATTAATAAAAATATTATACTACAATATATTAATGGAATAAATAAAAATAAGTTATTAACTTGTTGGGATTGAAAAGGAATTCGACGCCAGTAGAATGAAAATATCTTTAATTTAACAATGAAATCTTGAACTACAGAAAAAGGACAGTGTGTGCGCTGCAATGTTTCGTAGAGAACTGAACTCTTTCTCGTTGCGACTCGGCTCGGTTGCCGAAGTCGACCGCTCGTCCGAGAGCGTCGCCCGCGTAGCTTTAACGCGCGCTATATCTATATTTCTAGGCCGGCAATTCAATCGCAGACATAACTATCCATAATTAATTATGATGATAAATCTAGAGCCGCTGTAGTGAGTTGGACGTTTCACCCCATCCCAGATTACTTTTATGAAAGAAAGTCTTCTATCGAGATGTAGCGTTAGTGATCTGAAAAAGTGAGTGTGTGCATTCGTGCGTGTGCGTGTGGTCACGCGCGTGGATGTTCGTGGCTGTGTGTATCTATTTATGTGCATGTCTTCCTGTGCTTGTCTGCTTAGATAAGCGTTAACCATTTTGACCGTTTTATAAAATTTAATTGTAAACAAATTTCTGTTTGCTTGCACATAATATACGTAACAGATAGGTCCATTTATCTAATACGTGTCTCATTTACAACGTAAACTCATAAACACAACTATATTCTAACCAACCTGAAAATGCTATACCGTTAATAGAATGGTTGAACGCTTCAAATGATTTATTCAAAGGTAATTCAATACGACTCTGATACCCTTTCATGACGCGTCTTCAAACTGATGACGATCCGGTGTCACTTTCCGAAAAAAGTGTTCAATGCTTTTCACGGAAACGACACAAATCGTTAATCTTGTTATAAATCAGGTCAATCTGACCGACAGTCGACCTTATACCAAGAGGTGCCTCGTATACGCTTGGGTATATTGACGACAGTGCGATTACCGTTCATCATCAACGATGCTATTCAAACGAGTATAATGGTCAACGTACGTAGTTATCCAGCGCTATTAGCGCCTGGCAGCTACCACGCAAGCGACAATCAAAGATTAATGTTGCATGTCAGGTGCCAAATCTTGTATCGACACAATACTAGACGTAAGTTCCGTGGCGGTTAAAACTACCCAAATTTAAACTCATTGCGACTGCATGATAAGAATTCGGTGTGAGTGATGAAGCTTGGCACGTATCACACTATAGTGATCTAATTATTATTACTTTATTTCAATGATTGAAACGTTGAAGATAATTATTATTGAATTTGACTTATTTTCTATTAAATGCTTTCGGATCTATATTTTACGTTGATATGTACCGCGACTTACTCTTTTTCATTTATGACAGCATAAGGCATTACTACTCATTAAGGCTGATAGTATTTTCGACTTATCAGAACCAATTGGTGTGCTAATCTATTGATCATTATAAGTTCATCGCGTACAGACAGATCACACAAGGCGAAAGATATTTTTAGTTTTTGCCGATTAGTCACTCGTACTTTTTACTCTCCACTCGAACGTTACGCCACGCGTATCTCGCCGGAGAATTAAAAATGTCGGATAATACGAATAATACGGTAAGCGGTAAATTATAGGATATTTTCATATCATAGCACACAAAGCGCAGCACACAAAGCTATGAGATGCGATTGTTTATGTAGCCTACAATAAAATTTCTCGTTTACGAAATGAAAGATTGTCTACAAACGCGTCACGGAATCTATATCATGGGTACATTGGATACCTACCGCGAGCCATTTTAAATATTTCATGTATTACAAATAATAATAAATATTGACGATTACGTCAGTTAGAGATAGAAAGTTTTCAGTACCAACATCGCAGTGGCTGGTGATCATGCCTATTTTTCCTTTCCGTGGAGATATTCCGCAATAGACATTAAAAGCTTTTAAAAGCCCTTCCAAAACACAGTATTCATAATTACCAATTTATCTGCTGTACTCGTGATTACTTTTTGCCATAGGGTTCTGTTCGGGGTGGATATCTATGCTAATTCGCCGCATGAATTTCGGTGATGAATCGTCCAATTTGTAATGATCAGGCATAAGTTATCGACATAGATTCCCCACACTAACAATTCAAAGAGCATATGTCATAGCTATCCTCTTTTTCGCATAACTACTGCTGATCTTTAGCTCGGATAATGCTTTACATTAATCATTCCTCCTCCCGTCCAAGCACGATTATAATCCCCTCACTTATCTATTCTTTCTTATTCTATCTCTCCATTTGGAGCCTACATCTCATCTTGAACCCACTCACTTGTCTCAGCATCCGCCGTGAACCCTATGAAATAGTGAAAAGCCCGAGACGATACAGAACCCAATGCTTACGGAATTCAATGGTGGCAATGTAATAAAGCTATGACAAATCCAGTGGTAGCATTTGCTCATTCCGTGATTGTCCTGGATCTTTTTATAGTGATTCGATATAGTCCAGTGCCTGTGGGTCGAAACTTACTAGATTTGGATGTTGTCTGCGACAATTTTGATTTTTATAGTGGAATCGCTTTACAATGTCATACAAAAAGAAACTGGAAGGGAGACTGGAATACTTCCAAAAAGTATTATTTTTTAACCGTAAATGAAATGTTTGTGTAAAACGAACATGTTATTATATTTAATATAAATAATTACCTTTTGAGTACCAGAATCTTGGGATAGTTAGGAAATGTTATATAATAGTTTCCATCAAAAGCGGTTCGCTGGAGTATAATTATATTTTCAATGGCGCTCTTATAAACAAATTGGCCGTTCTATCTTTTTGAAATCAGCGTTTATTCCGCGCTATTTTTTTCGTCATTTTTACAAACCTAATCTATTGCTTATTTTTAAAAATATTTAAAAAAACAGTATTTCTGGGATTCCTGGAGTTTTTCTTAGTTTCCACGCGTATAAACAAATTCAATTTTTTTTGGTCATTTTTGACTTCATAAATTTCTAATTAAGCTGAAAAGAGAAAGCTTCCAACAGCGTATCTTTTGGAAAGTAAACACCTTGATAAATTCCTTAAGTCTTCCCTTATCAGTAATTGAAGTTCACACTTGTTTTAGGCTAATTCTAAGATATTGAAAATTTCAAAGAAGTGAAGACACGAACGGCTTGTTTGAAAATATAACTGACTATATCCAAACGAGTATCTTCATAAGAAGGGTATTCACGTGTCTACTACATTGTCAAGTGCTGAATTTGTTAGGATGGTGAATATATTTTTAAATATATTATAAATATATTTAAAAATGTATTATAAATAAATATTATGATATAAATATATCATAATATGATATTTGCATAATAATGAAATTTGCAGCGAAGTGATAAGCTATTTTTACAAATGGATATTTATAAGCATTCATTGATCTAATATTGATTAATTCTATTGTTTTTAACTGTGTGACAAATGGTTTCTTGGGGGAGCGGTGAATAATAAGAATTGATTTTATCAATTTATCAATTTTGGGTTTTCAACTCTTTAATGTGAAAAGTGGATAATTTCGTGAGATCTTAATTGCATTGGCGTTGAAAGACAACTGATCTCGTTGAACTGATCATCATTAATATTGCTGATGATAATATTATTTTTACACGATTATCCGCGGTATAGAGAGCAATACTACTTATCAGAGCATCACAGGCTTTGCATTCTTATTCTTGATATTCGACATTAATGTCAAATAAATATTGTTAATATCACAATACATTTACCGTTCATAAATATTACACGATTAAACGAACTTACCTTAAGTGAAATTCGATCGTAATTGTATGAAGCGCCTCTTCCGATAGATCCCAATGTAGTCCCCCCTCCCATGCCCGAATTACCACACGTTTTCAACGCCCCTCTAGGGATTTTTTGTCCCCTATGGATGGGTGCCCCGCTCTGTGAACTCATTATTTTAAAGGATTGCCGTATTGATGGGGAATACCCGCCTGAGGTATTGGGTAATAGGTAAACATAAGTATTATGCTTATTAAATTTTTATCAGGGTGGGATGTTATCTATCGGAAGAGGCACTTCATACAATTACGATCGAACTTCACTTAAGATAAGTTCGTTTAATCGTATAATTGTATTTTGCGCCTCTTCCGATAGATCTCAATGTAGATGTTTAAAGTCCATAGACGACACATATACGATATTGAACTTTATTTCTAATTCAACGGTTGTAACTTAAAAACAATGACTGCCTGTCAACAACAAGGAATGAATATCCAGATAAATTTTTATTTATTTTTTTATATTCTAATTGCAAGATTGCTCTCGCGTATTCTGAACCATCCGCCAATAAGGGGAGATCGTAAAAACGCGCAAAAGTCTGAGATCCTCTCGAACATCCAGCTGACTTCCTTATTATGTCTAAATCTAAACCTCTTCGCTTCGCGGCTGATGAGGATGCGTGACGTGTACTGTATGTAAAAAAAATATTAGTGTCAATCCCGCTGTTTGACAAAACTCCTTTAATCCACCGGGAAAGCGTCGAAGCAGAAACCTTCTTGAACGGTTTTTTCAGAGCGACGAAAAGTAAATCTTCACTCCCCCGTATGGAACCAGTTCGTTCTTTATACGATTCTAGGGTCCTAAGTACGCAAATATTCCTTCCAGCTTCGTATCTTGAAAAAATTAGAAGAGGTTGAGATCGACCGCGGCCCGACGTCTTTATAGCGTCCGAAATCTTGATCCGGATGATATTACCACTTTCGACTATGTTGCTGAGCTTAATCAGCGACAACGTCTGCATACATTGTCCCGTCACTAGAGCCAGAAGAGTGGTAAGCTTTCCCGCTAACACTTCTAATGATAGCGTGGTATTATCACCAAGCGCTTCCAGATAGTCCAATACTATCTTAGGATTCCACGTAAAATCGTATTTTCGTCTGGACGGCCGACATTCAATAACTCCTTTAAAAAATTGCTTGACCCTTGCGTCCTAACCGACATACGGCCCTACGATTAGCGAGATCGCCGATCTCAGAGAGTTCAATGAACCGTGCGATGCGCCTCGCTGAAATTCCATAGCGAGGACCGTAAGAATATTCTGGATGGATGACTTGTAGAAATTGACGTTATGATCTTTGCAAAAACTCCACCATCTTCGCAACGCACAATCGTACTGCTTTATCGATCCTTCACGAAGAGATGCCGTCATCAAATACAGTGCTACTTCCGGAACCTGCCTTAGCTGGAAAGCTTTCCTGATAACTACCTCGCCTCTAGGGTAAGGTCCCATCAAAGCGCATGCGGTTGACTGCTAGGACACAATAATAAGGTCTTATCCGGCGAAAAAACCACCGGCTCTTTGCGTAATAATGCCCGAAAGAGAAGGTACCAGGGCTGCGTAGTCCACTGAGATACCACCATGATTACCCTTGCCTCTTCTTCTCTAATTTTTCGTAAAGCCTTCAGAATTATGGCAAATGGGGAAAACGCATAGGCCAGTGAAAAGCCCCCCATTGGATTGTAAAAGCATCGATAGCTGAACTGTCTGGATCTCTAAACCAAGAAACAAAGCACTCACACTTTGTATTAATGCGTGAAGCAAATAAATCAATCTCGGGACTTCCTAATGTCTTCACGATCTGCTGAAACGCCGAGTCCCCCAGAGAATACTCCGTTTCTTTATAAACCCTCCTCGATTCAAAATCAGCATCGGCATTTTTTTTTGAACCAATGAACGATGCCGCGACTCTATTATTTCGCACTTCACACCAATCCCATATCATTCTCGCCGCGTTATTCAACTTGTTGTAACGCGTACCGCCCATCCGTTTAATGTATGCAATCGCTGTAGTGTTATCTATTCGCAACAAAATATCGCTGTTTTCCAGATTCTCGACAAAACATCTCAACCCAAAAAAGGCCGCTTTTAACTCGAGAATGTTGATATGGATCTGACTCTCTTCTTTACTCCAGAAACCATGTGATCACTTTTTTCCTGAGACAGCGCCGTAACCAGATAACAATGCATCGCTAAAGATTTCCAACGAGAATTCTAGAGGCTTTATCGAATTCCTCGGGTTCTCAATGGCTTTTAGCCAGCAGATAAACTCGGCTTGTAACTCGTGCCCTAATCTCATGTTTGTATCGAAACAGTTTTCAGACTCTAACAGCGCCAAAAAAAGCGATCTCTCGAACATCTTTGTATGAGCGAAACCATAAGGGATTGCCGGACAACTTGCCACTAAAGAACCCCAAAAACGCGAGAAATCGCGAATTTTACAGTTTTTCTTATGATAAAATTTTCGAATCAAGGCCTTCACCTTGACTCTCTTATTATCTGGTAGCTCTAACTGCATTGTTCTCGAATCAAACCAAAAACCCAGGTATTTACATCTCATCGATGGCGTAGTTTGCGATTTGTCTTCGTTGATTATGAAACCCAAAGACTCAATGAGTTTCCTAGTTTCCAACAGATTATTTTGACATTTTACAAAGGACTTTCCAGTAATAAGAATATTGTCCAAATAGATAACCGAAAGTAAGCCTTCGCTGCGCAACTCTGCCATAACTGGTTTTAAAATCTTCGTAAATATAAACGGTGCTGTCGCTAGCCTAAATGGTAAACAAGTAAACTCATAAACGATATTCCCGAACATAAATCTCAAAAACTTTCTATCCTTTTTTGCTATAGGGATCGCGTAGTACGCATCCTTCAAGTCGAGCGTAGCGAGGAAATAGCCTCTATTTATGAGACTCACTGCTGTTCTACGATCTTCAAGCTTAAAATGTGACGTTGGATCCAATTCATTCAGCTGTTTTAAGTTTAAAACTAGCCGAAAACCTCCCCCGGATTTTTTAACCGCGAAGACGTCCGATAAAAACTGATCGCGACTATTCTAGCACGATTCTATCGCTCCCTTATTTAACATAGATGTCACGAGATCCTTAATTGCCACCGCCACTTTCCCCGCATTCGCTCTGTCTCTGTGAAAAAACCGTTGTTTCAGCACGGAGAAAGGGATTTCATAACCCGCTATCCACGTTAGGACGCGTTTATCTGTTGTATGCTGTTTCCACTTCCCTGCGCAAAAACGCAATCTTCCGGCTATCATACTTACAGACAAATCTATCGTCTGCGTATTGGAGAACGGTTCGGTCTTCCTCTCGGCGAACCGCGGCGACCAGGACCCTTCTGCCTCGGAAAAATGTTGCGATTTTTCAAAGGTAACGATATCTTTTTCCCGCGTGCACCCGTCGATCGTCGGCGATGGCCGCCTGAGAAACGACGAGGCGGGAACTTCAACTTTTTTGACCCTTTTGCTTCTGAGTCCTTTCGCAATACACTCAGCTCTCGACTGATACTTTCAAGTACTTTTGCAGCTTTCACTTTCTCATCCAGTTGCCTTCCGAACAGATAATCATCAGGTGTTCACGAATTTAGAACCTCCCTAAAAGCCGAACCCATGTTGGCCAGAACGAGACTTCGCCTAACTGCTGACTCGCCTTGAATAAGATCCGCTAATAGCCTCCGTGTGTCACTCAAACGTTCAAGGAGAGCAAGCTTCCCTTGCGTGTTATTCAAAACTCCAAGAAACATCTTCCCCACAGCGGCGATACAGGCTGCTTAGCTTGCTTGCTTGCTTTGCTGCAATTCGCTCATCTCTCTTGATGACTGTTTCCGGGAGAACAGCCCTCACCTCCGGGTTTATCGCTGGCGGATCAATGCACTTTGCATTGTTTGGAGGCGGATATTTTTTAATCAAAAGAGATTGGTCATCTGCAGGCAATCCTTTCTTAAGGATCTCGTCCCATCTAATTGCCATTTTCGAAGCAATATCCTCATCCAGTACTCGCTCCTCCAAGAACCTTTTCCCCATAATCTCTAATATCTGAGTGTCCAGAGATATCTCATATGTCGATCTCGACAGAGGTGTATTATGATCTGTGTCAGGTAAAACCTGACAGGGCTCGACAATATCATTATGAGCTTGGGATGACTCCAAAAGAGCAATTTCAGCTCTCTGAGCAGACACAGCTTTCGCAACGCCTAAGTCCGGTGCGAAATCTATTGAGACGTCTTCCTCGGTATACTCCAGTGATGAGAATCTCGATCGTCTACGATCCTCCTTCCTTTGCTTCTTTCCTTCTTCCTCCGAAGCTGTCGAACTGTGTCGACGTCCTGACGAAGAAAAATAAGGTCCATTATGTCCAAACGCAACGAGATTCATGTCTGAGTACGTCAAACGTACGCATTAAATAGGTTAAACCATATTTAACGCTCTCTGTTGGTTTATCGCCCGAGTAATAACTCTGCCTCGTATGGGTTAGAGCCCATACGAGGGGCTCGTCTCACTTCACCCGAAATCCAGCGACGATATGACGAATCTAGCCTATAAAGCATCTATGAAATTAGCTTTGCACATACGAGGAACGATACTTACTCCTATGTTTTTTCCGATGCTTTCTCTCAGTCATTAATTTCTCGAGTCTCTTAATTCTTTCTTCGAGAGCATTTTCTCCATCCCTGGACCTACTTCTTGAACTGCGAAAACTCATTCTTGAAATTTCAATAAGATCAGATTATATTTACGACGTGTGGATCTTCCGGCACACGGAAGAAGAATGAGTTCACAGAGCGGGGCACCCACCGTAGGGGACAAAAATCCCGAGATGGGCTTTGAAAACGTGTGGTAATTCGTGCATGGGAGGGGGGACTACATTGAGATCTATCGGAAGAGGTGCAAAATACAATTAATTTCAATCATCATTTAAAGCAATGAAGTTAATAAATATTGGTTGACGAATGCTAATAAATAAACATTTGTAAGAATGATTGATCTCACTGTTGCGAATTTATTTTCACAAATATCATAGTTAAATATGACCAAAAACATTGAATTTTTGTATACCCGTGAAATCACGTGAAACCATGAAGCCAAAGACTAGTTTTTAATTTTTTCCTTAACAAAGCGTTAGCTTAGATTTACAAAAAAAAATTTAACAATCAGCGCAGAATGGACGCTGTTTTCAAAAAAATACAAATCCGAATGGCTAATTTGTTTATAAGGTTGCCATCGAAAGGTAATTATCCGACAGTAAGCCGCCTTCGAGGGGAAAAATTAAATCATATTCACTAACTACCGCGAGATACTGGAGCCTAATTATTAATATCTCTATATATAAAAATGAAAGAATGTTTCTTTATTTGTTTCGTATTCGTTTCTATAACATTCATCAGATTGCGATGAAAATTTGGCAAGTTGTAATAAGGCTTTGAATATTCTTGTTGTATTCTTTTCTGAAAAGCGTGTTTAAAACGAACAAGTACGCTTCGCGTACTCGATGGGGGGCTTCGCCCCCCATACCCCCCGCGCGCGGTCCCGTTATGATCGTCGCGCTTCGCGCTCCGCGTTGTGTTGATCATTTACTTAAATTGTTAAGTATTGAAATATTAAAGTGTTTTCATGTTATTGTGAATTATGATTGATAATATAGAACTATGTGTTTCGTTCATGATATACCTTCAGTAAGAGTCATTTTTCAGACTTACATTAATAGGCAATTATAACTTTACAATGTAAGGATTGCATATTTTATTTTCATGATATATTTTGAATGTTAATTAACATGTCTCTTAGGGACGTTTTAATAGGCACTCACACCGTAATTTTCAATTTTTATCAATTTATCACGAACACACTACGATTTTCATGGTATCAAACCTTGACGGTTCATTACTGATATTCGAATCGGAAAATAAGGATTTTATGAATTACACATTTGCCGTTTCGGCATTCTTAAGGAGTCATGAGCATTTTTTGTGGTAATTGAGAATGTGCTGAAATTGAATGATTGTTATTGGCTTATGGGTACAAGATCTTTATTTTGTTACAAATAATTGAAATTGACTACACGAGCTTTAAACAAGTATTTGTTTAATATTGCCTTAAGGGCGAAAAGCTATTTTTTATGTAGTTGAGATTGAATTTGGTAATACATGTGTTTGTGTGTGTGACTTATCACAAACCGCTGTGTGGTCCATTTGGGATGGTTCGCCGTCAAGTCCTCTCACTCGCATTGTCGCGTTTTGCGTTTCATATTTAAGTGTTCATATTATAATGTTTCATTTCTTTAGTTTTATTTTCAATGTTTATTTTCTATGAATTGTGGTGCAAAAATAATGCATATAATACGGTTGTATGTTTAATAAAATAATAAATAAAAAAATAATCAGTATATCATTTATTCACATTTTTTTATAAATCTATATTTATCATGAGATGCGAAACCATAATGGCTTGTGATCGCTATAAACGCTTTCATATATACATATTCACTTTCAGATCTTTGTTTGCACTGAAGCTCTGTAGAAGCTTCTCTGTAGATCCTCTGTAGAGGCTAATAGTTGACTCTGATTGGAGGATTTTCTTACGGTTTACGTATTACGTGTTACGGAGATTCGTGTGTGAAGGCTTTTAACGATAGCCAATAGCAAGTCCGACATTCCGGTGGATTATTCTTGCGTACACATAAGCGTACTGTACATCAACGTAACAAGCACATGACGATACTAACGACATCTTACCGCTGGGGCACGAAGTGAGCTTTGCTGGGACTCGATCTTCGTCGATATGAGTCTTCCCTCTCTTTCGTGTATCGGTGATCTATGCCTGTCAGTGTAATTACGAAGATTTTTTTTTGTTTTAAATACTTTTATAAAATATTAATCGCGATAAATGATAATTCGCGTAATTTCATCGAATTAAAAGTGGTGTTGTTGTATGAACATTTTTTTTTGTGAAGAAGTATATTTTAACAGTGTTCGAGGTTATTTTTTTATATAAGTATATTTTAATAGTTACGTTCGAGGTTATTTTTTTATATGCTGAATTAATAATATTTGTGAAGTGAAAAAAAAATAAAACAGTGAGTATTATGAATAATTTTGATGTGTACAAATAATAAAAGTGTATATAAAATGGATAAATTCGAAGAAGTGTCATATTCTATTCAAAGACAAGAAACGATATAACTTTTGTTGAATGAGTGTTTTTTTATGTCAAACATGTTGAAAAAATATTTTTAAAAACTCTATGTTATAATTGTTCAAATGACTTGAAACTCTTGAAGTACTTCAAATACATTAAAATTAAAGTAATAAGCGCGAATCAAAAAAATTCGTTCACGCGTCTCTGTGCAATTGTAAAAAAATGCAAAAAAGCGTTTTTTTGTTCAAATTGAATTATTAACAGAATTGTAAAGTCTTTAAACTCTAGAAGACACTTCTTTGAGGTCTTATAAAGAAATATTATAAGTTATATAAACATTAGTTCACAGATTGCTGAGATCCGGACATTGATAGACACAAAATAGCTTTTTGGCCCCAAAATAGGTATGTTTTTAACAATTTTTATATTTAACAAAGTCCGAATGGATTTATACACAAAAGGCATCTTTGTTATAATAAAATACATTTGTAGTATAAATTTCAGCTCGATCGGTTCATGCGTTGCTGAGATTTGAGTGCGGACGGACGGCTCCCGTGACGAAGATTTTTGGAAGGCGATATTAATAGGCACTTTTTAATATATATTTATATATATTATAGTGAGTGCCTAAAAATAATATAAAAATATCGCGATTTAAGGAATTTTTAAAAAAGTTATGAGCGTTTGAGAAAAGCGCCGTTTTTTTAAAATTCATAACTTTTTTCGGTTGGGAACAAAATTTTGAAAAAATTCACAAAAATACTGTTAATCGGGTAGTATGATATACAGGGCGATTTACCTAAGGTATAGCACCATTTATTCTAGGGTAGGGGAAGGGGGCCCATAGCGGGCACACTAAGTTTAAGTAAGAGAAAAACGTATATTAATACATAGATTAGTAATACTTTTAATGCTATTAGATGCTAAATTTGTTGTAGTTTCATACCCAATGCATAAATTTCTCGTACGAGTCAAGAATATGAAACTAAAATCCAAAATATGAAACCTTTTCGAATGCTCACTTTGCCCGGAGGCTGGCCTAAAGCGGGCATGAGCGGGCATGGGCAAAGTGGGCACGCAACGGGTAAAGCGAGCATGCGTCTATTTTTAATGTCTAATTAATAAATAAGAAATGTACTTATTGATGAAAATATCAGAAGGGCAATAATAAAGAATCTTTATTGCACAATAACATAATTAGGAACATCATTTTGATATTAATTTAAACATAACTATTATAGGTACTTAAACTTTATCTAAAATTAACATCGCTCAATCAGCATTCTTATAATTACTCAGTCGTCATCAGTAACTTTGCAGTATTTTCTTCATAAATTCAACAATCAAACAAAATTAAATATTGTTAAACAAAATTATTAAACAAAAATCTCACTTTTGAAACAAACTTATAGTTTCATAAAACTTTCACAAAATCAAAAAGAATATTGAGAATACTAGACCTAAAATTAAACAAAGAAACTGTTCAGCTTTATTTCAGTCATCTACTGCATCGCTTTTTTCATCGTACTTTCACTCCAAAGACCTTGATCTGATTTTCTTTTATATTTATTCACCATCCTAAAGGAAATGAAATGACTAGAGTAGGTAAATAACACAATGATAATTATAAGAAAATAAAAATTTAGCGTCATTTCAATGCAATCAACAGACGGCATAGCGAGCATGATCACGAGGGCATAGTGGGCATGCTCGCGTTGCCCTGCTCGCTTTGCCTTTTACGTCACGCCCACGTTTTCATCGGACCAAACCTAAAATTTATTTTCATATTTACACGCAAATATGATTAAATTAAAGTAAGATAAGCCCAATACACAAGACGCATCTTGATAATAACATAGAGCACTCAAAATCAGGCAAAACACAATCTACATACCATCCTTTTATTGTATAAAAACGGCGAAATTCTTTTTTTTTGCACACGAGCCTTAGGGTTCGTCCGAGGTGCGGGGTACAACTACCGCGGAGAGTGGCGGGGCGGGGGGTAATGTCTATGAGACGCGAGACCACGTCGACTTTGTTTACGTTGATTTTTTATGGGGTGCTCGCTTTAGGCTGGTGCTCGCTTTGGGCCCCCTTCCCCTACATGGGACCATTACAAACAAAAGTTGCAAATAAACATTAGGGATACTTTTTAATAGATTACGAGATATCAATTTTTGAAGTTTGTCCAATCAGCGCGGCGAGAAGCGTTAGAGCGACCCACTCCCCGCCCTATCCGTAGATATAGCACAGTGTAGGGCGTTATATTTGGGATCGCAAAACTCAGAGCAGTAAATTATTATTATTTTATTACGCAGTCATTTTTATTTGTCAGGCATTGACTGGCTATATCTACGGATAGGGCGGGGAGTGGGTCGCTCCAACGCTTCTCGCCGTGCTGATTGGACAAACTTCAAAAATTGATATCTCGTAAACTATTAAAAATATCCCTAATGTTTATTTGCAACTTCTGTTTGTAATGGTGCCATCTACCCCAGAATAAATGGTGCTATACCTTAGGAAAATCGCCCTGTATAACAATTTCAGCACAATTGAAAGGGGGCAGGTTCAAAAGTCGTCGATTTCACGTGGAATGCTTCATATAAGTCATTTCGTATGAAGTCATCCACCCTGAAAAGTGGAAGTCTTTCAATTGTCTTGAAATTTTTATGATCGATAGGCCTACTGACAGTGAAGCCCCAGTAAAAATTTGAAGACTCTAGCTCAAGTGGTTGCCTAGCAATAGGGGTTTAAATTGCTACCATGTTGGCCGTCGTGACTACATTCCCAGGTCTTTATCTTCCCGAGAAATACACCGATTATAAAAAGGCAGGAGTGCTTTAGATAGCATTTTCTGCGTACTTCAAAAATATGTTATGTATTTTTAACAAAATTAATAAGTTCATAAACAATTTTTAAGGTTAATGTTAAAAACGACGTTTTTTCAAAGAACGGCCCCTTCGATTTTGATAAACAAAATTTATAAAAGAGTAGGATTCCTTGTAAACAAAAAAGTATAGGATGACCAAGATGGGTCAAGCCATAGTTTTTGAGATACAACGCGATATTTGTGTGCAGGCCATATATAGCTGTCCATGTGTGGAGCATGAATGTTCCAAATTTAATTCACACATAGCGATTGTCCCTATGTTATGTTAATGGCCATTGCAAATGCAAGTCGTACCGAAGGCTGCAAATGTTTGAATGCGAATGACATATCTGTTTGTATCATTGGGATATGTGACAATAGTACCTACATCTTCTCCTGTAAATTTTCCATTTTTAATTGTAGCTGCGATGATATTGTTCATCATATTTTTCGTTGAAAGTTCATTTGTTATATATATCTACTGTCACGCCGATGGGGGGGGGGGGGGATTTATCTGGGAAAACGGATATATCGGCGGACGATTTCGAGCGCTATCTCATATGCGAGATAAAAAGAAAAGAAACTATATAAAAATAATAACAAAACAAAGTATTTGATATTTAGCCGCCACTTATTTTTACATACAAAAAGAACTAAATATTACTCGTGTATTGAACGGGAATGACTGTGGCGAGGGGGTGACTTGAGAAGGGCGGAGTTCGGTTTAGGTCAGGACGGTTTTGGTGTCTTAATATTAAAAAAAATTGTATTTATACGCTAGCCGCTAAGCGGGCAATATGGTCGATTTTTTGGGGAGATGGGGATCGCACGGGTTACCTCTTGCTAAAAAAAAGTTGTCAATACGGGGATTCGATCGGCACTGTACCTACTCTCGGTATTGAGTGCGGGGATCGGCGATTCAAATGAGGAAGGAATTTTCTCAAAGTCTCTATATCGTGATGAGCACGGAGAGCTGGGAAAGCTCTCGGGAGGAACTTGAAAAAGGGGGCGTGGAAGGACCGTTACTACAATTCGATTTAATAATAAAGACAAAAAAATAAATGATAACGACAAGAAAATAATTGATGATTTCCGCGGTCTTAATAGCTAACACAGCCGTCCCCCACGGTTAATATGAAATTCAAGAAGGCATTGAAAAGAACCTGCACATGCAGAACTTTAAGGGGGTGGGGTACTTTATCGATTCGCATGTATACAAAAGAGGAGAAATCATTTAATCGGGTTTGCCAATAATTTGATCCGTGCAAACACTTACGTTTGTAATATTGATGCTCCCTCGTTTTTTTTTTGAGTTTCCTCTCACTGATCCTGTCCTTTTCCAATCCTGTCCTCTCCGATATTTCGCTCTTCGCCTCTCACTCACACCTCCACACTCCCTCACAATTCTCCAAACTTTTCAAAGAAGGTTCTCCAAAAAAATATTCTCAAAATTGGCCTCAAATAAAAACTTTCTCAAACTCGAAATGATTCTCCGAAATTTTTCCATACCTCTTTGGTCAACAGCTGGTCGCAAAGTAGTTGCCTCGTGGCCGGCCGGACACTCCGCATTTTTCCCGTGTCTCCGATTGGACGAGACACGGGAGGTCCTTAGATTGATTATTGGCCGATACCGGTCATGGGTCGATCAGAGATGAGTCACCGCGAATTGATTTCGGACGGGTCAACGGGGTGGGGATCTAGCAGAAATGGGCGTAATTGCGAGACGGTCGGTATTGCAGGGGTACTTGGTGTATGTGGACACAGGATTACGGGTAATGGGAATATCGATTATCGCCGCGCGCTTCTGCCAGCTCGATCCTTTTCGTGTCACTATGCCGACAGATTGCTTTTGGCGACGTTCGTGTGTTGTCATAATTTGGCGGGGAGATTTTTTACCGGTGCGAGATGTTGTTTGCAAGGAGTGTTTTAATTATTGTAGTTGTTTGTGATGTGAAGTGGTGTTGATGATGTGGCGGTATTTCTTCGGCGGTAGTGACGGTGAGTTCTCTTCTGGTTCTGTGTTTTCTTCGTTTATTTCGTGGGTTGCCTGATTTTACATTACGGCGGGGGTGGGGACGACCATGACGAGACGACGACGACGACGACATCGGGGTCGACGACAACGTCCCCGGTAAGGTAAGGTTTGCACGGATCTTACAGGGGTTTTATAAAAAAAAGGCGAATTTTCTCACTTACTTCTTTGTGTTTCAGAACAACTCGTGGGGACGGCTGCCCTTGCGCCGACCGGATACGGGACAGGAATTTTGCGCCAGGTCACAATATACATATATAACAAATGAGTGTGTTTTATTTCACTTGTCGTTTTGGTCAATCTACACCTCAATCAAGAAAGATATACAGGGTGTTATAAAAGTCTGGAAACGGTCGAATATCTCAAAAATAAAGCATTTCAGAGAAAAATGTTTCAGACAAAAGTTGTATGGTTCCGAATGAGCTATAAGATGGTGCCATTGGATTGACCTTGAAGAGTCATTTGAAGGTCACGTGAAGGTCACCTCAATTTTTTTAAATGGCACCCCCTATTTTTATTACATATTCTTGTAGCTGATCTCGAGAGCTTTGCAAAACACTATAATTAAATGTATTTTCATCAATTACTTTTCGAGTTATAAGGCTTCAAAAGTACAATACCGCCGGCATTAGCGTTAACCGAGAGGTACGTGTACCACGTGGAGGTTGCACGGTCGGATTTACATCTCGTATGTGTGTGCACGCACACGCACGCACACACACACACACACACACACGCGCGCGCGCACACACACACACACACACACACACACACACACACACCCGCACACCCACGCCCACACCCACACACACACACACACACACACACACACGCGCGAGATGTAAATCCGACCGTGCAACCTCCACGTGGTACATCTCGGTTAACGCTAATGCCGGCGGTATTGTACTTTTGAAGCCTCATAACTCGAAAAGTAACTGATGAAAAAACATTTAATTATAGTGCTTTGCAAAGCTCTCGAGATCAGCTACAAGAATATGTAATAAAAAATAGGGGGTGCCATTTAAAAAAATTGAGATGACCTTCACGTGATCTTCAAATGACTCTTCAAGGTCAATCCAATGGCACCATCTTATAGCTCATTCAGAACCATACAACTTTTGTCTGAAACATTTTTCTCTAAAATGCTTTATTTTTGAGATATTCGACCGTTTCCAGACTTTTATAACACCCTGTATATGAGAAATTCCACGGGAGATCGGCAATCAGAATGCCGACCCCTCTTCAATGTTAACCAAAAAATTTTCCCTTATAGTACTTAATGAAAAGAGCAAGTCATTGAATTTTTAAATGTATTTCGTTATTTTTTTGAGTTATGAATTTTTGAAAATTTTGAAAAAAATTTAAATGCAACCAGAACTTCTTGCTCCAGTACAAGGTATTTTAAGTAAGACTATAAGTCCGTCAAATTATGCGTACTAAACTAATTTTTGAGAAAAGAAAACGAAAACATTTTTTACAAATTTCTCGATGTTTTTTTGGATAAAATTTAAAAAAAAATTAAGAATGAAGTTACCATTTTTTTCGGGTTTTGTTCCGAAATCATCTTGGGATTTCGAAAAAATCTACTAGACCAGTTTTATCGTGGAATCTCGATACTTACTATTTTTTTCAATATTTTGAAAGTTATGGGAAAATCGAAATTTCAATGAAAGTCAATCAATATAGTAAGAGATTCAGATAGAAACCATTTATTCTTGACAATAATCATTTTATTCGTGAATTTATGGTTTTAAGATTTTGGAAGATTCAAAGTTGCCTGAAGACCAATTTTTTTTTTACATCGAGATCTTCATTATTCCCGGGCATTACGCAATGTATTTGTTGCGTTCTTGGTATCCTTTTGGTTTTCCTGAATCGTGATTCCAAACGTACTTTGACAGCTTCGTAATCCTCTTGAGGTGAAAACTTGACCATGATATTTGGTAAATTGTTGAGTTTCGATACCCATTCGTATAATTCTTGAGGAGTAGTGATTTGTTTCTCTTGTGATAACTGCAAACTTGGTCGGGCTGCCATTCTCTTCACTGTTATCAGCAGTGGCGAAAAAGTGCCATTCAGCTTCTGCATCAAAGTCTTTACCGTGGAAATATGTATTTACAATGGTTTTGCAGTTCTTGAACTGCTGCGGTGCACCATCAGAAATATAACTGATTTTCGACGGTTTCGAAAGTGTTCTCACGTAATCAACAATGATTTTACAATATATTGTACAATACACTTGTAAATACAACAAAGATTGTAAATACATATTTCCACGGTAAAGACTTTGATGTAGAAGCTGAATGGCACTTTTTCGCCACTGCTGACAACAGTAAAGAGAATGGCAGCCCGACCGAGTTTGCAGTTATCACAAGACAAACAAACCACCACTCCTCAAGAATTGTACGAATGGGCATCGAACCCCAACAATTTACCAAATATCTTGGTAAAGTTTTCACCTCAAGGGGATTACGAAGCTGCCAAAGTACGTTTGGAATCACGATTCAAGCAAACCAAAACGATACCAGGAACACAACAAATTTATTGCATAATCCCTGAGAATAATGAAGAGCTCAATGTAAAAATATTTTCATCTTCAGACAATTTTAAATCTTTCAAAATCTAAAACCATAAATTTACGAATAATATTATTATTGACAAGAATAAATCGTTTCTATCTTAATCTCTTACTATATTGATTGACCTTCATTGAAATTTCCATTTCCCCATAACTTTCAAAATATTGAAAAAAATAATAAATATCAAAATGCCACGATAAAACTAGTCTAGATTTTTTCTCGAAATCGCTAGATGATGTCGGAAAAAATTGAAAAAAATTGGTAACGTCATACTTAATTTTTTAAATGTTATCCAAAAAAACATCGAGATTTTTGTAAACAATTTTTTTGTTTTCTTTTTTCAAAAATTAGATTGATACGCATAATTTGACGGACTTATAATGATACTTAAAATGTCTTGTTCTGGAGTTATTTTCATTGGAATTTTTTTGAATTTTCCAAAATTCATAACACAAAAAAATAGCGAAAGAATCTAAAAATTTCATGACTTGCTCTTTTCATTAGGTACTATAGGGGAAACAATTTTTGTCAAAATCGGAGAGGGGTCGGCAGTCTGATTGCCGATCTTCCGTGAAATACCGCATATATAAATATATATCTATGGTAGTAGCAGGCTTTATTTTCCATGTTTGCCCTTGCGTTTTTTTTTACATTACTCCTTACATCTAATCCTACTTTCTATTAGTTTCCATTCAGTTTCCTTTCTTCCTTCTACTCTATTTCCTTAGTTTCTATATCTACATCTCTATTTACTTTCTGGTTTTACATTTTTGTACTGTAGAGCTTCGCGATTATGTGATGAATCCACGGGAGTTGTAAATTCCCGTGCGCGAGAAGACGACGGAGTAGTACAGTACGGGTGCTTACAGTCAAAATTAATCGACGGTAAGCTGGTTTCGCATGAAATGAAACTGAATAGAAGGATGTGTTGGTAAAATTTTAACAAGACTGTATTTTTTAATTTTACGGTTAACAGTGTAATACATGTGAGTATGAACAAGAGTGTGAACTGAGATGTTGACTCGGCAACAAGTCGCTGAAGACTGATATTTGGAAAATTCTAAGGAACAACTCTCAAATTTTCGTTCTTCCCTTTGACGGGGTGGTAGAAGCGTTCTAAGAGTTAATCATGCATTTTCATTAGATCGGCGGTTGAAGACTCGCGAAAAGTGGGGAACGTCTCCAACCCGATCAGTGTGGGGTGCGCGGAAAAACCAAAGGGTCAACCTGTCATAAAATATGTGGCTGCCGGTGACCGATTCGTGGGTTTTTCCTTGTAATAAAACATTTGGTGTGCAGCCGTTTGGCCCCGTACCGTCTTTTGATTTTTTGTAACTGAATAGAATTGTGTTGGAACGGATTTTAAAAAGACGGTTCGAAATTCCCCTGAAAATGCATGATTGTATAGAACGTTCCTATACCTAGAATTAATATATCTTTGTACCGAACATTTGCATTGACGGAAAATACGCACTATAATATAATGACAAAAAAATATTGTTCGTAGCGTCTCAGTCGACGCTCCAATTTTCACCTATCTACATCCACCTTCACCATCTTCTTTTTTCTCGCTATGTTTTCCAATTGTCTAACTACCTCACATATTTCCTCTACTATTTCTTTTCCCTCTAATGCCTTCCTACAACCTCCTTCTGGTTCCTTCCTCTGCCGTTCTTTTCACTCCTCGTAATTTCTGAGGGCTTGCTCGTCCGTCAGCCTTCTGGCCTCTTCGCATTCCCATATATGCGCCAGCGTCTCTTCTTCCTTTCCACATACTCTGAATCTTGTTTTCTTGAACCCTTCCTCCTCTTCCCTCCCCATACTGCCGCATTTCATTTTTGCCCAGATTTCTCTAATCTCTTCCCTTGTTGTTCCGCTATCCCAGTACTTTTCGCTTCCCACCTCATTTTTCCTCTGTTTATACTCCTTGCAATAGTTGGAACTCTCTATTTTTCCCCACATCTTCTGGATTTCTTGCTCCGCCATCTTCTGTACTGCTTTTCCGGCCTTCGTTTCCCATACCTTTTTGTTTCCTCTTCTTATTGCCTCCGCTATCTGCCCTTCCCCTGCTTGCTCCATTGCTGCCTTCATTTCTTTCCCCCACTTGCTTCCGTCGTTATTCATCAATCCTCTCGCCTCCTCCATTAGATATTTTCTTGGCCATCATTCTTGTTTTACCTCTAGAATTTTTGCTATGTAAGCTCCTGTTCGTTTTATCATCACCATGTCTATTCCATAGCATCCGGCCTCCATTTTCCATATATACTCTGGCGTATTCTTCCTTAACCCCATTGCCATCTTAGTGTATCTGGCCTGCGCTCTCTCTACTCTCTCTCTTCTTTGCCACCCCCACACTTCTACTCCATACAGTAGACCGCTCCTCGCTATCGCTTCTGAGACTCTCAGGCGGTCTGTCAGTCTGTCTATTCTTGCCCTTTTTGCGATGCCCCACACGCTGTTTGCTGCCTTCCTAATTTTTCCTTCTACCATCCTTACGTGTTTTTCAAAGGTGTTCCCAGCCGAACCCCCCCCCCCCCCCCCCCCCCAATATTTATATTCTTTCGCTATTCCCATTTTCTTTCCGTTTATTTCCCATCCCCTCTCTTTCTTCTGCCTTCCTCCTTTTTTAAAGATTGCCACCTTGGTTTTTTTTACATTTATCTCCAATTATACTACACGCCTCCTCCCTCAGACTACCTTGTACCCTTTGTACTTAATGCCGATGTGCCACATTTTTATAGCTAGATTTTTAAATCTCCCGTCTTATGACTGCTGTGAAGTGCGGTCTTTGGCGTTAAGTCCGCTTTCTCATTCCTTTTTCTTGTGCCGATAAAGCCACTACGAAACATTTTCTTGTCCAAAAAGGAAAAAGAAAAATGGGACACAAACGTAAACGTAGTCAGGAGAAGAAGAAGTATGTCGAGTGAATTACGACGTTTAAGGAAAGAAATGGAAAAACAAAACAAGGAAATTCAACGATTGAAAAAAACGACACAGAAGCCCGTCTTTCACAAGCTCTGGCGGCGAGTCATCTGACTCAGATCCAGGCAACAGTCCTAGAGCTCGATCTCCGTTGATCTCGTTAGATCATTTAAATCCGCCTATTGACGTTATGAAAGAAGCACCGGCAAGCACGGGCACCGTCGTCAATGACGAACCCGCGAGAGACAGCAACGACAATGTCGTATCCTCGGCGGCAGTAACTGCACAGCCTGCTGTCGACTTGGGGTCATCGGAGTTACCTGTATTGAATTTGGGGCCTTCCGAGGTGTCTACTGCAAAACCTACAAAGAATGCAAGTGCGACACTCGATCCAGAGATCTAAGTAGCGTTGGGAAAACTCCTAGACATCGAGAAACCGCGGGGGGCACCCATCCACGAATATATCGCGGGAATTTGGGAAGATATTGTGAAGACTGGGCTCCCAAAGGAAGAGAGAACTAAGTTGTTCAAAAAATATCCCACCCCGGGTAATTGTGTACAAATTGAACCACCAAAATTAAACGCTGAAGTGAAGGCCTCTGTCCTGGAGCCAATTATCACACGACACAAGAAAATTATTGACAAGCAAGAAAAGGTCACGGTATGTCTCTCAGCGTTAGGAGCCACGCTCTCTGGTTTGCTTAAAGGAGAGATCCTGGACAAAATAGCTCTCATCACCGTGTTGAGCGATGTGGGCAAATTATTGGTCGACCTACAACGCGACGAATCTCTTACGAGACGCATAATTATAATGGCAAATCTCAACACAGCGTTCAAGGAGACGCTAAGTGCAACCGCAGTGGATGAATGGCTCTTTGGAAAGAGTTTTGATGACACGCTAAAAAAGGCAAAAGTCTTAGAACGATCATCTAAAGACTTAAAACCGAAGGAAAAAACCTATAGCTCAGGCCAGTTAAAATCCTGGAAAGGCACACCCCGGCAGTCGAGCCGCTACCAAGCGGAAGGAGAGAGTGGGCACAAAAAGTCGGGTCAGACATCGCAACCTTATCGACAACAGTCGAGTCAGAAGAGTGCGAAGTACACCAATGCGACGACAACGTCGACAAAGGAGCCAACACCAGCGAAAAAGTAGAGTCAAAGGTAAAACACACTGGCAGAAGGTTAAAAACTTTCCTAGCCATGTGGAAACAATGTTTTCATGATAAAGTTTTAATTAAATGGATTAGTGAGTATAAAATACCTTTCTCTGTCGAAGTGACTCAAGCAAGACCTCCGGGCGAGCCTACCTGGTCAGAACAGGACAAGCTCCAAATCTCTGATCACATTCATGAATTGTTAGAAAAAGGGGCTATCCAGCCAAGCCACCCAGAGGAAGGACAATTTGTGTCACGCATTTTTCTCGTGCCAAAGCCAGATGGCTCGAGTCGTTTAATTTTAAACCTGAAAAATCTTAATAAATTTATAAAAACCGAGCATTAAAACTGAGCAAAGGAGCATACATGGCGACACTAGACCTAAAGGACGCATATTACCTTATCTCAATCGCGTCAAAGCATAGGAAATTCTTAAACAAATTCAAATAGGTCTCCTTTCAAGGAGACCTATTTGAATTTGTTTGCTTACCCTTTGGGCTCAGCACTGCTCCCCACTTATTCACAAAAATTATGAAACCTGTGATCGGTTGGTTACGAAATCAGGGTTTTGTATCAGTCATATACCTAGACGATATATTGCTGTTCGGAGATACCCCGGAAGAATGTGTAAGAAACATCTCTCAAACTCGGTGCTTATTAGAAAAACTCGGATTTATCATAAATGAATCTAAAAGTCAACAAATTCCCTTACAACGATGTAAATTTCTCGGTGTTATGCTTAATTCAAGTTAGATGAGAATCGAATTACTGATAGAAAAGAGAGAAAAAGTTATCAAAAGTATACAAGTCATCGAAAAAGGGAAAAAATGCAGTATTCGAGAATTTGCTTCCCTCATAGGGACTGTTGGCGCGTGCTGCCAGGCAGCAAAGTACGGAAGGGTGTACGTGAAAGACTTAGAGCGCGAAAAATTTCTCGCTCTGCGAGCAAATAACGATAATTTTGAGACAAAAATTTTGTTATCACCTACGGTCAATGAGGATTTTGCCTGGTGGAAAAATAATATACTCAAAACATTTAATCCCATCCGATCGACGCAGTTCCAATTGGAATTTTTTTCAGACGCGTCAAGAAGTGGTGGGGGGCCTCCAGCGGTTCTGAGCGAGCACATGGATTTTAGAACGAAGCTGAGCGCCAATTTCATATCAATTATTTGGAGCTAACTGCAGCGTGGTATGGTCTAAAATGTTTCGCCTCAGACTTATGCGATAGAGACGTGCTTTTGAGAATTGACAACACCACCACAATATAATATATTAACCGTATGGGCGGCGTGCAATTTGAGCACCTGAGCAAACTATCTAAAGATATTTGGAAGTGGTGTGAACGTCGGAATCTTTGGATCTTCGCATCATATATCCGGTCAGAGGACAATACAGTCGCTGATTTTGAATCACGGCGCCGCGAGCCCGAAACAGAGTTTGAGCTAAACTCTAATGTTTAAAAAAAGTTATGTCAGAGATTTAGATCACTGGAGATGGACTTATTTGCCACGCGAGCGAATACGAAATGTAAAAAATACATTTCATGGAGAAAAAACCCTGATGTCATAGCAATCGACGCGTTCACAGTTAATTGGAATTTTTTTACTTCATTTGCAATAATTACAAAAGTTCTTAAGAAAGTGAGCGATGATAACGCGAGAGGCATGATAATTGCACCGAATTTACCATCTCAGGCTTGGTATCCGCGTCTCATGGCAATGTTCGAGTCACAACCAATGTTCTTTGATCCAAGTATTATTTTATTGCATTCATCTGACAGAGAACCCCATCCACTATGGCGCCAGCTTTCCCGGGTGGGCGGAGTGTTATCCAACAAGCCTATGCATTGAAGGGCATGCCTGCCGAAACGATCCAAGTGGCCATAGCATCAATCACAGAATCATCATTATGGCAATACGAGGTAGCACTGAAGAAATGGTGATCTTTCTGTCATCTTACCGACACTGAAGTATTTACTCCAAAAATCTCGGATATCCTTCGTTTTTTAACGAGCGAATTTGATAAGGGAGCATCTATGGATGCATCAATTCATATCGATCAGCAATAGCACTAATACTGGGACCAGAAATTGGACAAGACGCTTAAGTAAAAAGATTTTGTAAGGGAGCCTCAAAACCCCGCGCTGCTTTACCAAAGTATGAAGTCACATGGAATCCTAAAGTTGTCGTGGATCTTCTGGTTAAATGGAATCCTAATTCAAATGTCTCTCTGGAAATGCTCTCTAAAAAAGTCGTCACCTTAATGGCACTAACCACTGGGCATAGAATGCAGACCTTGGCAAAAATCGATATCCAAAATATTGATATGGTGGGCGATAAAGTGGAAATAAAGATCCCAGCACAATTAAAAACCTCAAAAATGAATAACCCTCAACCAACACTGATACTACCCGTATTTAAAACGGATCTCGACATCTGCGTGGCCACAGCAGTTCAGGCTTATCTGCATTGGGTATGAAACTACAACAAATTTAGCATCTAATAGCATTAAAAGTATTACTAATCTATGTATTAATATACGTTTTTCTCTTACTTAAACTTACATTAGTGTGCCCGCTTTGGGCCCCCTTCCCCTACGTCAGGCCCTGATAAAGTTGAAAGTGTCAGGGCCTTGTGTGATTGGCATGATCAGGCCCGTATTCGTTCACTCCGTTACACTCTTGACCTGGGCCGAATAAGGACCTTACTTTTCAAAAAAGGCAACCCCTTATAAGGACCTTATGTGACCCCTCTCAGAATTTCGAGTCGGGCTGTCGCCCGCCACCGTTGAAGCCGCATCTGCTGCGTGCGTACCTGAGCCCCATACGCCACGCCACTGGTTTGTTCAGCTAATATTGAACATTAATTTTTTATTGAGACGTTAGTCTACTGCTCGATGTTCAGAAATTTGAAGAAAAAACTTTACTTCAATGATAGTTTTAAATGCAGTTCAGTTTCGAACGCGAAGTTGTTTACTTGGCCATTGGAGAGGCTGATGATAGGTGGAGTTCGCAGTCATTAATGGAACAGGCAAAAAAACCTATAACAATGATTTTTAATATACACGCGCGAGAAAAGCCAAGCTGCAAGAACGGATAAAAAAATTGTCGCCATTTAAAATATTGAATAAGTTTCAAGGACGATATCTCGCTCATATTGGACCGAAGTAAGTGATGCAATAATTATTTCGAATTCAATTTGCGATAAACGGGCTGATTCTCAAGGCTTTTATAAGGAAATGAAGCGGGCTTGCATAATTAATATTTTTATCGTTTGGCATGCTTGTACTATACGCATTTAGCACTTGTGGCAATATTCTGTTTTACACGATTAGACTCTAGTAATGATGGCCGATACTTTCAAAATCTTCGTAATCAGTAAACAGCTGATTCAGATGATGTGATTTCGCGAATCGAGGCAGTCAGACATTATTATAGAAACATAATTAAATCCTTCAGGAAACGTTTGTGTCTATCTTACTGCGGCCATTCGCCCATAAAATTGCCGCGTTAACCTGTAAAGATCCATAACTTATGGCATGGGGTTGGGTGTGAGTTTGGGTTTTATACCATACCTTTCTTTTTTACCGTACCTTTCAGGCAACATCAACGCACAAATTAATTATTTCGTATGTACGATTGTTTAAATAATACCAGAGATTCAAAGACTTCACGAATTTGGAGGCCACACAGATATTCCGACACCGTTGATATATTGTCAGTAAACTATACAATAGTCTTACCAGCACAATTTTCGTAAACATAACTTTTAAATGGTTTATGAAAAATCTGAATGATCGAATATTCATCAGGTTGATTACAAGTTTTATGAAAAATGAGTTGGAAAAGCAAAAATATTTCGTTTAAAATACGACAGTTAATCATTTTCCATGGCAGAAGGGAAAATCTTATCGTAAAATTGCAGATCTGTTGAAATTGAACAGAAGTAGATACTGTCGCGGCGTAATAAAAAGATACAAGAAGGAAAGTATAATTTATGTGGTTTGCGAAAGTGGTCGCCCACGAGCTTGAAATATTGGTAATCGATGTGATATCCCGAGTCGAAATTTTCGGGCGCCTCGAGAATAAGTCGAATCGAGCGGAGTGGCGAGGGTCTATGCGGGGGTCCAAGGTATGCTCGAGGGTATATGCAGACCCCTTCGCTGGCCCTCCGAAATGGCAGAAAGTTTACATTTGGAGTCACCGGAGGGCCATCGGAGGGGTCTGTAGACATACTAAACGGGGATTAATACGCATTAATAATTTTACATATTTATCAGAAAGATATAATTTTATTTTAATTACTGAGATGACCATGTGAAAAGAGTAACATACCTATAATTATAATATAATTATTTAATGTAATAATATAAATTATAAATATATAATTTATATTTATAAAATATTTTTTTTTTAATGTGGGGAGATCTTTTTTCCGGGTTTTTACAATTCTACCTCATTTTTATTTTCACAACCCCCCAAGTCATCACAGCGAGGTTTTTGTTGGTCATATCTTTTTTGGAAGAATCCGAACCGTCAGGATTACAGAAAAACACGTTGTAGAAAATTCTTCCATCGATGCCGAGTGTGAGGATCGAACACGGGACCCTCTGCGTGCGAAGCCAGAGCCCTATATATCCGCTGAGCCACTGCGCGTTTCATATAAAGTATATAAATTTTAGTTTACAGTTATTATCGATATATAGTTGGCTTTTTGAAAAATTCACTCACTGACATAAACCAAACTTTGAGAAAGGCCATTCATTACTTTTACCAGGCTTTATCAATAAGTCATGTGTATGACTTACTTAAAGTCGATTATTACAGTTGGAATATTCTAGTAAAAGTAATGAACGGCTTTTCTCAAGGTTTGGTTTATGTCAGCGAGTGATCTTTTGCAATAAGCCGACTGAATATATAGATAATAACTATAAATTGAAATTTACTTCTATATACGTCAAAGAAAAATAAACCTTATTTTTTTAAATATAGGTATGTTTAAAACAAATAAACAAAAGGTAAACTTTTAAATATAACTTGAAACAAAATCTTTCCAACACAAGAAAACATCAAATAAAAAAAATTCACGAAACCAATTAAAGAAACTGTAATAAACTAAAAAACCATTCTTTTTTCATAGCGGTGATAATACTTTATTGATACCAGTAGCGGCATTAAAATCGATATGCGTCTTTATGAAAATTGACGACTACTGTTTTATAGCGAGACCGATAAATTCGATGGAATTAGAATAAGATAAAGCAGGATGTATGATGCTATGAGAACATTTTTAATGTTTTAAAAATTTGTTTGTATTGTAATTACTTAATAACGTGATTGTGTTCTATGAGTTAGTATTATTTTTTATATCAATCCTTATATTTTTATGCATTCTATACTTTATAGTTGATATTGATATAATATATAAAATCAAATGACTCTTCTTTTAAAAAATGTTCGTACATATTCATGTAAAGATCCATGAAAATTATATATTTTATGAGAAATGGTTGCGAAATGGAAGTGATAATAAAATGCACCGACAATTTTTTTTATGAAAAAATTCTCAGCCGATGCGGAGGTCGAAAGAGCGGTTAGATATAGGGTTGAGATAACATTTGTATCGCGGACGGGCTAGAAAGGCTCGCCACGCTCAGTTGAGATTGCTAGGAGGGTCGGGACGGTCCGATTTTTCGAGCTTGGGATTGAACGGAGGGGTGTGGAGGGTCGACGATGAGACGAGATTCGAGCTGGAGGGCGCAGTTGGCATTGAGGATAGGGTGGCGGCTCGAGCGCTACAAACGAAATGGAGTCTAGGCGGTTGAAAGGAGCAGTAAAAATTTCGACTCGGGATTATAAGACAAAATAAAAAGAACCAAAGACAAGTGCACCAAAATAGGCCACGATGCTTCGTGAAGAACGGGGCAGTACTCTACGCTCTACACTATAACGAAGGAAGAGATTAGACTTTGCAAAAAACTATATTATCAAAGAAGATCAGTGATGAAATAACGTAATTTTGGTGACGAAAGCAAATTTGATATTTATGATGGCGATGGAAGAGTAAGATCGTGGAAAAACGGAAAGAAGAGTGAAATTTTTCCAGTGGCGGTTTTGTAATCATATGTGGGGTGCCTTTGGCTGCACGGAGTGGGTCAATTAGTATTTTAGAGGGTATTCTGAATAAGTATAAACATCCGACCACTTTACAAAAGAATTTAAAAAAAGTACTGCTGCAATGGGGTTGAACGAGGCTTAAAACGTAATCAAGACAACGATCCGAAGCAGAACGCACTGATTTTTCACGAATATTCAATATATACATGTGCTAATGTTGTGCATCTACCTGCGCACTCATCGGATTAGAATCCTATTAGCAATTTGTTGGATGAACTGGACCGACAATTTCAGAAAACTCCCATAATAACGTGGAGGTATTACGATTCGCGGACCGTCACCTAACGAATTTGAAATATCGCACAATCTAAAGCCTTCGTCTAAACATCTGCTCCAACAACTCTGGAAAAACCGCGCGATACGAAATTCACTCCGAGGATAGTTACAGTTCTAACACATCGCGCAAACTAAGGACTGCACTTACCACCTGCTAGTATCGTCACCCAGCGCACTTGAGCTACTCTAGAAAACAGCACGATACGAAATTCACCTATGACTCAGCACCTGGCATACGCACCCATTTGCGATAGATAAGATCGTAGTATCGGAGTCACCACGCTCAAATGAATTCATTAGCCCTTGACACTTCGTTGAGAAGTCACTTCCGTTTGACACATGAACTGTGACTCAGAGGGTGCGATAAGCATATCCAATACCTGTATAATTCACCCCTTCTAACAAGAAACAATAATTCATGTACTGTCCAGCCTAAGCGAGCCTAAGTGCTCTTTCCGCGAATCCTCTTCTTGTTAACTAGGTCACCAAATTATTATGACCAATCAGAGGACGAATCAAAAATGTAACTAACTAATCAGAGCATTTAGCTAGCCCTAAGCAACCACCAAAAATTAGTATAAAAAGGCCATTCTTCCGTTAAGGAGGCAGTTACAATTTCAACGGGGACCAGCAACGCAATTACCTTGCGCAACAAAATCTGTTGAGCATTCTCGGTCGTCGTCCGTTTGAGTATCAAGTTGTAAACTCATCCAGGCCTACAAGTCGTATACTGTAATATATCTTAAAGCCAGTAAAGTCGTGTTTTCAATAAAATACTTTGGTGACTCGGTGAAGAGGGAAGAGAATATGCTGGACACTCGAAGTTTATCTCAGAGTCACCGCTGCAGTACACCGAGCATCCACGAGTCTTCGATATCACACGTCCAACGAAAGAGTGAGTCGATCTATCATACCATCTTTCGCATAGTCAAAACTGACCATCGGACTGTCGAAACCGACGGTGCTATCCTAGTTGAAAACCCTTCCAAACGAATCATGCTGTAAAGAAAAGGCGAGATTTCCGTCCCTGAGGAAAGGACTTAATTGCCCTGCCTCGAAAAGAGAAATCGAACCGTGCTACGCATCCCCATACTCGGGAGAGTTCAGCGGATTGTAACAGAGGAACTAAAAAGAAGGATCGAAAGGAGGAACTAAAAAACGGCTTGTTGAGAAATGGGATCGTATCAGCCCAGATTATCTAAAGAAAATTATTTCCCATATGCTAACCTGTTTAAGCCATGTTGTGTAATAGTAACGAATTCAGACGCCTATAGAAGTGAACTGCCTATCCTTCCGATTGAAGCGAGAAATTGAGTACCCCAGTGAAGTTTGATACCCCAGTTACTGACGTCGCTAGTGTCATTACAAGAATGTGTTAGATCACACAGACACGTTCACGTATACTTCACACAAATCCATGCCGTAGCTCCGCCTCTTCTCTCACCAATAACGTACGAGCAAACGCGCCTTCTCACTTTTCCTAATGCGAGGTATACATTGGGGTACTCGTGCTGACTCTCTCGTTTTCTGAGCTGCTACTGCCTCACCCCACTGATTCGACATATATAATAATAATCCTAAGGACTTTAATAATCGCATAATATAAGTTCATATAATTATAAAAAATATATTATTTTTAATATATGGATTATGAATTAATAAGCCATAAAAATTCAGTTTTTAGGTATTTTTCTTCATTTTTGTTGTTGTTAATATTAATGTAAAATAAAAAGTATCTACATATATGCAAAAAATAAGGAAACAATAAGCAAAATGACAATATAAATTTATTCGCGTGGGATTCGATCGGTCGACTCTTCAAGTTGTGAATATTAGAGACGGTAGAACGTCATGTTCTTGTGGCTCCGCCTACAGGGCGTATACAATCTCGAGTGACATCACAAATCGACCGCTGCGACGCCAAGTAGCAGTTTCTGGCGGAAAAAACTTAGCTTCAATCGAGGTATAAGCAATTCACTTCTATAGGCGCCTGAATTCGTTGGTAATGTTACGTCCGAGTAACATCATAGATTACCCTATTTTTGACCTTAGCGTGGCTAATGAGTCTTGGGAAACGGGCTAATGGAGTTTGATCCGATAAATAATGTAAAACAGAGAAATTAACTGATAAAAGAATTTGTTTATTGAGTTGAAACTTTATTACATGTTACCAGACTCCGTTCGTATATTCTCCGTCGAGGATCGGTTTTGGGGATCCAAGATGGATGTAAGAATTTAATTGTATATTGCAATTTTTGAAATTTATACGGAATCTCGATGGGTTTCTGAGAGAATGTAAGCTCCAGGAATTCCTCAGTGTAATAACCGTGATTACGATCCCGTGAATAGCCGTTATACTGAGCGATACTTTTCCGGAGCTGGTTTTTGCGTTTCCCTGATCGCCGTTTCTTTCCCACTAGAAAATTTAGAATGAATTTAGACTATGGGGTCCCCAGGGGTTAGAAGAAACTGAGGTTATGAGTAAGGAATGCATCGAGTAAGTTCGGGGTGGTCCTCGTAACTCGATGGATGATGAAGGAATTATAGAGCTCGCTTTTGTCCTCGCAACTCATATTTGTGAATAGGAAAATTATTGATCTCGCGGTGGACCTCGCAGATCAATGGGTTGTGTAGGAGGATGATCGAACTCGCGGACTCGGACCTCGCAATTCAATATTGCGCATGGGAGGATGAGCGATACTCGCGGTGGACCTCGCAGTTCAAAAAGATGGAAGAGTCAATTAGTAACTTATTCTTTTCTATGTCTTCTTTGTTGAGTTTGAGACTTGGAAAGGCAGTACAGAAATTCTGCTCTGTCCAGAAGTTGTACAATTTTAAAGACTCTAGAGGAGTTTACAAAACTTTGAATGTTGACCAAGAACCGATTTTTAAGCTAAATTTTAGGCCTTATATACTAGTCTATCAACTATCTTTGTCTATTGTGTAGGGGTTGGAGAGGATAGTTTACATATCCCTTATAGGTCAAAAATTTCCATCGTCTCCCACTCCTTACTTTTCCGAACCGAAGGAAAATTTGTTCTTATCGCTTAGCCCCACTCTCTCCCCACTTAGCCCAAGCGTCTCTCCCCACCACATTCATCCTCGAGCTAGGGTTGTGCCATGAGTTGCCGCAAGGAGGGATGCTCATCTTTAAGGCGCGGTGGTGGTGGCGTTACGGGGATGTAACAGTAATAGCAACGAATTCAGACGGCTCTAGAAGAGTGGAGCGTCGACTAAGATGCTATATATAATTCAGGATAGTTATGAAAATATTCTTTATAAGTTTATGAAATATGAAGGAAAGAAGGGACGTGTATTTTCACTGCACATTTTATTAAACTAATCACTTTCCCCGCTTATTGTTTGAAAATAAATGGATTCATTCTTCAGATGAGAATTGTTATAGCAGCGAGCGGATTGAGAGTTTTGACCAAAGAACCCTGCTGTCTACCAAACTCTCAATGCAATAAAACATTTTCGACGTGCTTAAAAACTCGGTGTACCCTTCTGGCGACCAAATGTTTTATTACTCCGCGTCTTTCCCCAAAGGGGTAGATACGTGCGCGATAACGTACGCTCTTGTACGGAATGGCAATTCTTCATCGAATTATCTTGAGATGCCGCGGATCCAATGAAAATGCACGTTTCATATTTGTATGAACGTCCACCCTAGCAAAGGGAGTGGGAGTAAAATCACGGTTCTAAATTTCTCCATTTTCAAGCTCAGTTCTCTTTTCAGTGTTGCCGAGTCATCACGGAAAGTCTAATATTGCCGAGTTAACATCATATATTGTTCACTTAAGTGTTGCCGAGCCAACACAACTCTAAGTGCCATATTAACGTTGCCGAGTCAACTCTTGAAATTTAACTTCGAATAAGCACACTATATGTATAAATTATCCAAGTTTTTAAATACAGTTCTATTTATCAAATCAGTGTATTCGAGTGTACATTTCTTATACGAAACTAGTCACCCTTCATTAATTTTAAGTGCTACATACTAAACTTCTTTCGTCACATCGCCGAGCAGTGAAATTTACGACCTCGCTGGAATAATAGAAATCGCGAAAGAGGTTTAGTACGAAACAAAGAGATTTGCTTATAGCTCGATTGAAGCAAAGTTTTTTCCCGCTAGAAACTGTCACTTGGCTTCGCGGTTGTCGATTTGTGACGTCACTCGGGATTGTATACGCTCCGTAGTCGGAGTCACGAGAACGCGAACGCTCTGCCGCCTCTAATGCCCGTTACACACACTCGCCGAGACGTCTTGCCGAATGTCTCGGGCGAGACTCGCCTCTCACGAGACATTACGAATGTGGCTCTCCACACTCTCGTATCGCTCAGTTGATCCCTCGTATTTGGTTACGATGGATTTTGCTGCTGCAACTATTGTTGTGATTGTCTCGTGTCGTCACGCACCGAGCCGAAACGAGACTCGTATTGGTCAACATTCGTTATGTCTCGGCGAGTATGTAGAGCTGGCGTTTATTCACAACACGAAGAGTCAACCGATCGAATCCCACTCGAATAAATTTATATTTTCATTATTTTTTTGGCTTGTTTCCTTACTTTTTGCATATAAATACTTTTTATTTTACATGAAGACAATGAACAGAAATTAAGAAAAATGCCTAAAAGAATGAATGCTTATAGTTTATTAATTCACAATTCAAATACATAATTGAAAATAATATATTTTTCACAATTATATGAACTTATATTATGCGATTATTACCGCCCTTAGGATTATTCTTATACATGTTCAATCAGCACTGTACGATAGTAGCAGCTCAGAAAAAGAGAGAGTCGGCACGGGTACCCCAGTGTATACCTACCTCGCACGGGAAAACGTGAGAAGGCGTGCTTGCTCGTACGTGATTGGTGAGAGAGGAGGCCGAGCAACGCCATGACGTTGTGTGCGGTATACGTGAACGTGCGTGTGTGACCTAACACACTCTTCAAGTGACGCTAGCGTCGCGAGTAACTGGGGTCCGCAACTACGGTGAGGTCTCAATTTCTCGCTTCGATCCAAAGCATAGGCAAATCCCTTCTAGAGGCGTCTGAATTCGTTGGTAATAGCAAGAATATATAACAAAACATTAATCTTAAGGTAAGAATTATTATGTAAACATTGTAAGCTTAATTTGTATAGTGTCTAAATATTTGTGTGGCCTATATATCCGCGATTTCTTTGAATCTCTCAGATCATTTAAACAATCGTAGGTACGAAATAATTATATTCTGCGTTCCTGTTACCTGAAAAGTACGATCTAACATAGCATGCCATAATTTGATAGTTCTTAAACCATATGTTTGAAATAGAGAACATTAAAGCACCGACCGTATGTTGTAGACTTCGAATTGTGTTTGAGATTACGAATTTTTAGAGCCACAGTCAAATTTTGCTAAGCTGGCGCGAGGTCCAAATAGTGGTCTAAAAATGTGTCTCATTTATAATAACCGCGAAACCTATCGCCGATATTGAGACAATTGTGAAGATCTTTTTAGTAAAGAACCAACGAATCTATTTACACAATTTTATTCAAAATAATAATAACATTATTGAAAAACCATAAAACCTTAAATTTAGAAAGGTCGAACATAGAAATAGTCTTGATTCTTGGAATTATTTCGATGTTTCCGAATTTATTAATTTCTGGCGACCGTGCCATGGACGAGAAAATAAACAGTGAACGAGTGAAAAGTGGTTTAACTCGCTGTTTGTGCAATTCGCTGCAAACATTACAGGTGGATAATGTCGAGAGTTGAGCGAGTGTGCGATGACCCTCGTCAAACTGCACCCGGGGCCGAGCGCACTGCTAACAATGTCTGGCAGCAGCCAGCGCGGAAAGTTTCTCCCAATGTATTTTGAATTTTTTTACGGTTATTTTCTTGTCTATGGTAAGAAAGGATGTTATGGTAACGGAGTGGTACGTAACGAAAATATCCCGGTGAATTAGAATATTTTTTTACCGATTTTTAAAACTTGGCACTCTTATCTTTTGTCTTGAGTCAGTGTTACAGGCGACAAGAGATTCGAAAACGCGTTCCGTACTTTCCTCTGCCCTAAACAACCGATCGCGTTGAAATTTTGAGGGTATTTAGAGAATTATGACAAAAAGTGGCTGCATGTTTTTTTATTCAAATTTTTTTTCTATATTTTGACGCGATTGGTTGCTAAGTGCCGGAGAAGTACGGATCGCTTTTTCGAATCGTTTGTCACCTATAACACGAACTCTTAATAGTTTTTCAGTATAAAACTATGAGTATAAAGTTTGTTTCGGTTGCATCAGTGCATTGTTGCATTTTTGCATTGTTTTGTTCTATTAGTGTGTACAATTTTGTTGATGTATTGATACTAGATTCGGCGATATATCAATTCGAATAAAATGTCTATCAAAATTATCATTACATACTATATTTTTTAAAAGATCTGACGTATGTACAAAGTAGCTCAGCAGATTTGTCATCTCAAATCGTATAACATACTCGAATTTGAACAAAATCCGAGATCGCTCCCGAAAACCTCTTACCCAGAGGAGGGATTTGTAGTAGGGACGAGGTTAAAGGGTGGGTCTCGCTAAAATAAACCTAAAAGTAAATATAAAGATATATTTATATATATAATAAAGATTTGCTTATTTTCATAAGAATAAGATTGTTATCGTATATTTTTTCAAACTCACCTACGAAGCCAGCTCCTTGAAGGAATAGTATCGTAGCCCAAAGGACCATGCCGTCAAGATGGTGGATCAGATTTGGACCGGTCGCGTTCGTCCGCTCCAAACGGACTTGCACAAATTATGCAAAGGATTTTTTTTCTAAAATTCTCACGCACACGAGAAAATACAATTAACGAAAAAAATTGCGACCGAAAAAGTTTGACCCCAACAATTATTTGTTCTCATCCTTCTCAAGGATATGTAGAAGTACAGCTTTTCCGAAAGCTCGCAAAAGGTTCTTGTACTTTTGGTCCAGTGAAACTTTCACGACGACATTCGCAAAAATTAAAGAGTTCATGTATGGCCATGGGCGCCTTTTTTATAATTATTTCTTTTCGTTTCGTAACTACTTTTACCTCTGTCGAGTCTTAGCACCCTGCAGTGCTCTAGTCATTCTCACGGCAGCGAAAGAGCGCGAATGATTCGCTGAGAATCGCAGTGTTTTTTTCTGCATTATATTTCGTTTTTAAAAGTAAGATTATTATAGGAATTGATGGACGCTTCTTGGCTTCTCGTTCGGCTTCATTGACTGTAACAGAGAATCAGAATCGTCTGTCAATTGAATAAACTTTTTCATAAAAATATTCTTATAATTAATGATGATTACATAATATATTATTTGATAGGGCGAAGATTCAACTGTTCCCCACTGCTTCGTCACTATTTTATTTCTCTCGTAAGGCTTCTCCAATCAATAAGTGCATTCTGGTTTGTTGAATTTCTGGTTCTTTATGAAAGAAGCTTTATAAACGGTGTGAAATTAGGACAAAGCAGGAAGCAGCTTTTTAAGTGGCCCTATATCTTGTTTTCAATTCGAACTCGAACGATTGGCTTGAAGATAATATAGCTTTTAATGTATCTGAAATCGGCTTTGTCAATTTTCAAAACTAGTCTTAGCGGCAAACGACCGGTACCCGGGTAGAAATTGTAGTACGGCTCCGCTTCGGGCGCTGTCCGGCTGCCTGACTGCCGTATTACGGTCCTCGCACGGCAGCCGGACAGCGCCCCGTTAGAAAGTGTTAACGCTTAATCGGATACGGTCTTGATCAGGCTGCCTGATCAGGGCGCTAATGATTGCCTTACGGGTGCCATAATAGTAGAATTTCTTTCCGGGGTAACATAACCTAAATCTGTACACAATCTATAAAAACTTGTCAAAAGATACATTTTCGTCATCGCGTGATACGGGTGATACGATGCAATGATTTCCCGTAAAAATTAAAATATATAATGGTCTCCATTGATTTTGCAAAGTGTATCAGTGTGGAACATGCGACTTAAAGCGATGGAAAAAACGATCATTTCGAAATCGTAAACAAATTTCCAATACCTATTAAAAAATAATAAGATAGTTCTATTGAAAAGTGCTAAAAAATCGACAAATTACGATTAACATTCATGTTATTATTCATGATGTTTCGGTCTTATGCTTATGAAAAAAACAATTTCCTCGTCTACTTATCCTTACTCTCGCGCCTTTCCACTTGTGAGAACCGGCGTCCATCTGTGTGGCAATGTGTGAACTAATATAGCAGGCCGCTGTAAAAGGCAAGCAAGCCTGAGCACAGCCGTTTTACGGCGGTGTCAGGCAAGCGTGAGTACGGCCGTCTTACGGCAGGCCTTTGCAGGACCTTCTCAGGCTTGCCGTGTTATGGCAAGCCGTAGCGCTACCTGATCACGGCCGAGTAGGAAATAAGGCAAACCTTAGGCAATTTCTACCCGGGTAACTTTCGTGCACACACTCGCACATAATGTGTGAAAATTTGTATCTATAAATTTTAGATAATGTTCAATAACGTGTTACGAATAATAATACTTATGCATAAATGTTAAATATTGAAGTCGATTGAAGCGCTTATGGAGATTTCAATCTGTTTATTATTTCAACGTAAATTTAATATAATTAAGATTGCATAATATACAGGGTGTCCCATTTTAATCTTACACCTGATTTTTCTCGGAAAATACTGCTCCGATCAAAAATTGTGTATAATGAAACTTTTAGGGTTCGAAGGGGGACGTTCAAAAAAAATTTTTTTTTTGTATCATAATTCAAAATGGCGGCTGTAAGATGGCCGACATGTTTTTTTTAAATAGAAACAGGCCATTTCTTTGTTACTAAAAAAATTGTCGGATCAAAACTAACAACTTTTATAGGAACATTTTTTTGATAAAGTCCATAATTTTTGGAGTAGAACACCATTTTTGACTATTTTAGCGTTATCCAGGATGTACCACGAGGAGGTAAAGTCTTTAACATCCCAAGTGTAAGTGTGTGTGTGTGTGTGTGTGTGTATGTGTGTGTTTGCGCGCGTGTGAGTGTGAGTGTGAGTGTGTGAAACACTCACAAGGATTAGGGCTCTGCGGCTCGTCACTTCCGCAGTATTTACCGACTCCAAAACCACCTCCTTATGAGTGTTCTCTGAACTCTTAAAGGTGTTCGAAGATTCCCCCATTCATGTTTAAGCATGCCCGAACTCTCCTCTCAAAACCATCGACTGTTCGCAAGAGAACAACTCTCGGGATTGCACGGCAGGCAGCTCAAATGATATGGGGTACCATGAAAATTTTCTCTGGAATGTGTCGCTGTTGAAATTTTTCTGTTAACTGGATACGGCAGGACAATACGAATTTTCATGGTACCCCATATCATTTGAGCGTTTCAAGTTCGCTTCGCTTCGGATCGAAATAAGAAAACGAAATCTCACGTTGAACGCCTACAATAGACGCGGATTTGTTAACCGTTTACTGACGGCAATTCAACAATGGCTGATTTCAGTCCCAACGAAATCGTTGATATGCTCCTTATTTTAGGGAGATGCCGGGGCAATTATTTACGAGCAGAAAATTTGTATCGACGCGAATATCCTGATCGTCGTCATCCATCGCGGCAGACAATCCGAACCCTCGAGAGGAGAGCGAGGGCAGGCCGAATAATCCGCCACCGCCAACGTCGCCAAAACGTGAACAATGATTTTGGTGGCCCGCATGAGGCTCGAAACATGGCTATTTTAGCGATGATAGCAATCGATCCTCATTTGAGTGTTCGAGTGATCTCGGAGCGACTGGGGTTTCCCGGATCCACAGTGCACCGAGTACTGAGAGGTGCAAGGCTCCACCCGTACAGGATACAATTCCACCAAGATACGCCTAATCCTGATCCGTTGCGAAGGATGGAGTTTTGTCGGTGGGCATTGAGACGAATCGAGCAATTCCCAGATTTTTTTAGGTTTGTTATGTTCAGTGATGAATCCACATTCAACAACCGAGGTCAGGTAAATCGATGGAACTTTCGGTATTGGACTGATCAGAATCCACGATGGGTGCGACAGATCGATCACCAGCATCGGTGGAGTTTGAATGTTTGGTGTAGAATCATTAACGGGCAATTAATAGGTCCTCACTTCTTCGAGGGAACTGTGACGGGAGCCCGTTATTTTGACTTTCTGCAAAATGAATTGCCGCTTTTGATGGAAGACATTGATTTGGTTACACGTCAACAGATGTGGTTTCAGCAAGACGGTGCACCCGCTCACTGGGCTCGTGTTGTTCGAAATCACCTGGACGCAACATTCGGTCAAAGGTGGATCGGACGAGATGGACCTGTCCATTGGCCTCCAAGATCACCTGATCTTACCTCTCCCGACTTTTTCTTGTGGGGTTATCTTAAAGACGCTGTCTACCGTCAAGCTCCAACCACACAAGAGGATATGAGGGTGCGGATAAGAGCTGCCTGCCGTGCAATCCCGAGAGTTGTTCTCTTGCGAACAGTCGATGGTTTTGAGAGGAGAGTTCGGGCATGCTTAAACATGAATGGGGGAATCTTCGAACACCTTTAAGAGTTCAGAGAACACTCATAAGGAGGTGGTTTTGAAGTCGAAAAATACTGCGGATGTGACGAGCCGCAGAGACCTAATCCTTGTGAGTGTTTCTCACACTCACACTCACACTCACACTCACACTCACACTCACACTTACACTCACACTCACCCTCACAAGGAGGATTTGGAGTCGGTAAATACTGCGGAAGTGACGAGTCGCAGAGACCTAATCCTTGTGAGTGTTTCACACACTCACTCACACTCACACTCACACTCACACGCGCGCAAACACACACACACTTACACTTGGGATGTTAAAGACTTTACCTCCTCGTGGTACATCCTGGATAACGCTAAAATAGTCAAAAATGGTGTTCTACTCCAAAAATTATGGACTTTATCAAAAAAATGTTCCTATAAAAGTTGTTAGTTTTGATCCGACAAATTTTTTAGTAACAAAGAAATGGCCTGTTTCTATTTAAAAAAAACATGTCGGCCATCTTACAGCCGCCATTTTGAATTATGATACAAAAAAAAAATTTTTTTTGAACGTCCCCCTTCGAACCCTAAAAGTTTCATTATACGCAATTTTTGATCGGAGCAGTATTTTCCGAGAAAAATCAGGTGTAAGATTAAAATGGGACACCCTGTATAACGTGCGCACAGCTCTACGTCTCACAGCAAACTGCTTCAAAGCAGCAATTTTTCGAAAATGTACCTTGGAATATATATATAATTTTCAAAGGTACATTTTCTTATATATATAATAATATATATATGTGTGTATAGGTCACAATAGAGGCACTGACCGGCCTCAGAAGGGCGAGCGCGCAGCTGCCGCTACCTGCCTACTTTGGTGCGCCGGAGACGGCTCCGTTCAAAGTTACATATCTCCATACCCAACAGTCGGATTCGTCTAAAATTTTCACAGAATACTTTTCAAATGTGCTACTTTTAGAAAATGTAAAAAAAAATCGATTTTTTGAAAATTCTAACTGTACGTGACCCCTTAAGACTTTAAGGCATCACATTTTTTTAAACAAATTTATGGATTGAAAATTATAAATATTTAATAATTGATTATATTGTGAACATATTCAAATCTTTATTTTATTACGTTATTCTATATCAAAGCGTGGTTTACTTCAACTCCTACTATTTAAGCGCCAAACTCTGATTTGGAGTTAATGCAAAAATTGATTTGCTATAATAAATGGAATCCCTCTGTCTCACGAGCTACTACTAGTAAACTGGCTGACCATTTATGGTATTTAAATGAAGAATTTCCTCCTCTTTCTTTATTCGATGAGAACATTTCACCAGAAATATTAAAAAATGATTAAAGCGTTGAAAAGCCAGGACGTTACTATAGTTATTGGAAAACGTCAAATAGCTGATAGCAATAAGCTAGAAATGATATATAAAGATATTAGTAGATTTGTCTCAAAGAATTTTGTTAAACTATTTGAAAAATTTGACTTGCCGGACGCTTTTCTTAAAGAAGATGTACTTTATGGCTATATAATTATAATTATCGAGAAAATTTAGCGTTCTTCAAGACATTGAAAATTGACAATAACCCTGCAGAGCGTGGAGTAGCACTGTTAGAAGAATACAATGCCTGCTGCTTCACTGGAAAAAATATTTTCCAGTGTAATATTTAAGCATCGTAAAAAATATCCTACTTGTAATAAAAAAAATACTCTGATTATTATTATTTCAATGACATTATTTTTTAATCATTAAATTTGTTTAAAATAACTTGAGAAAACATTGTTTTTCTCTGTCATTATGGGAACAAAGAATGATATTTTACTTGTGAGTATTTTGTCCATTTTTTACTTTAAAGCTATAAATTACAGAATTTTGTCCATTTTTTGTCCATTTTGTCCATTTTTTACTTTAAAGCTATAAATTACAGAATTTTTATACTAAATTTAATGATCTACAAAAAGTCATTCCTTTTTTTTCAATAGAGTAAATCGTTTTGCTGTAATATTAAAAAAAAACGATGAATTTTCATACATTTTAAACTTTGAACTCGAATATCATTTGAATGGCTAAGTTTATCAAAAAAGTATGAGAGATCTTTTTTGTAGAGCATTCAATTCTCTATAAGAATATGCTAGCAGCTTATTTGTACAATATGCCATGACCGTGGTACAAAACTCCAAACATAAAAACAAATTTTTCCTGTGTTATTTGAATGGGAAATAGAGATGTGTTATTAGCGACCTCTAAATATTAATACTGAAAGGTAAAATTTTTACAGGCTTGTTTTTTTACCTTCCTGCAAGTTTAAAGCCTGGTACCAGGATGAAAAAAAGTTGCCAAAAAATGACACCGCCTAATATAATATACTAATATGTCGCATCGCAGGGAGGTTCAGGCGATTAAAAATAATTCGTCGTTGCTCAGGCAATATATGAGGCATACAAATCTTTTTTAATAAACAAGAGTGAGATCGAGCGGATAAAATAAAAGAAGATAAGATAAACAACAACAAAAAGAAGAAAAGTTGAAGAAAAAAAGGAGAGGAGGAAAAACATCCGTTGGTGATGAGGAAGTTCTTCTTGAACCATTGAACGAAGCAGACCTGTATCTCCTGATTGTTATCAGTCGTTTTTATTTCAGTTAAATATCTTTAAATTGTATCGAGTCATTAATAAAGTGTGTGAGTCGTGTCACTGCGACATTCAGTGAAGAACGCTTGATATTTACATCGTCAGACCCGTTGTATCACTGCTTTCTCTATCGTATCTGATGTGGATATATTATATACAGGGTGAATCATAATGGGTGGACACCACTTTTTGATGGTATTTACTATGCGCCGTAAATTACCGACTACCTACAACTGGATTGCTTGACCGCTTCAGAGATGGCAGCTGCTTAGTGACAGGCAACTACATTCATGCATCTTCGCCGATTTCGATGACATTTGGTATGCTTGTAGAATGGATAAAAATACAAGATACGAAAAAACTTCAAATTGCAACAACGTTTATTTTTTCGCGTACTATACACTGGATATCAGAATGGTGCAGATAGCAACAAATCTCTTATTATTTATTGCAAATTTGTAATTTTTTCATACGTATCTCCGAGAGTTTTTAACCGATTGGGATGCACATTAACATAAAGGTAGAGGATGAAAAAATAAAGTTGACGGGTTTGTTATTTTTTCGATATCTCATAATTAAGGGGTTGAAACTGCCCCTCGATTTTTTAGTCAATTGCATCGTATGATCGGGTAGCCTTTTGCCATTCCGGGTTAAATTTACGTTAATATAAGTTCGTTTGAATACACGGATACATATTTGTAAATTCCACTCACCCCCCCCCCCCCCAACCATCCCCCTTGCGAACGTTCGAAGTTCTTACCGTGTGGCATGGACGAAAATTTGTAGATATAAAAATGGGATGAAATGAAAATGCAATGAGTCGAAATAGTCTGTACAAATTAATCCAATCATACGATACAATTGACTAAAAAATCGAGGGGCAGTTTCAAACCCTTAATTATGAGATAGCGAAAAGATAACAAACCCGTCAACTTTATTTTTTCATCCTCTACCTTTATGCTAATTTGCATCCCAATCGGTTAAAACTCTCGGAGATACGTATGATAAAATTACAAATTTGCAATAAATCACAAGAGATTTGTTGCTATCTGCACCATTCTGATATCCAGTGTATAGTACGCGAAAAAATAAACGTTGTTGCAATTTGAAGTTTTTTCATATCTTGTATTTTTATCCATTCTACAAGCATACCAAATGTCATTGAAATCGCGCGAAGATGCATGAATGTAGTTGCCTGTCACTAAGCAGCTGCCATCTCTGGAGCGGTCAAGCAATCCAGTTGTAGGTAGTCGGTAATTTACGACGCATGGTAAATACCATCAAAACGTGGTGTCCACCTATTATGATTCACCCTGTATATATACAGGGTATTATAAAAGTCTGGAAACGGTCGAATATCTCAAAAATAAAGCGTTTTAGAGAAAAATGTTTCAGACAAAAGTTGTATGGTTCCGAATGATCAATAAGATGGTGCTATTGAATTGACCTTGAAGAGGCATTTGAAGGTCACGTGAAGGTCACCTCAATTCTTTTAAATGGCACCCCCTATTTTTTATTACATATTCTTGTAGCTGATCTCGAGAGCAATCGGATGAATAGTATAGGAATTCATGCGGGACAAACTAACAAACATTCTTACATTTTTACATATAGAAATTAAAAAGTTTCTAATTTCGAGCATTTAAACGTCTGTGAAGTTGGCACCACAACCTTTGAAAAACGATTTTTTTTAGAGTTCTCAATGCACCCCGAATAGTTCCAGAGTTCTACATAAGTTTTATAAATAGTTCCGCCAATTTAGACCAAAAAATTAGATTACGAATTTTGGGATTCCAACTTCACAAAATAAAATTCGTATATCGACTATAACTCTACAGCCGTAAGAAATAATTATTTTTGTCATTAGGATTTCCTGTAGAACTCTTGGGGTGCTACTCAGAACTCTCCATAAAATTCCCAGAACTCAAATTTTTTTTTTACGCCTTTTTACTTTGCAAAGTGAGGTATGTTATTCGCCTGTAACTCTGTAACCGTGAGAAATAAATAATTTTGTCATTAGGATTTCCTGTAGAACTCTTGGGGTGCTACCCAGAACTCTCCATAAAATTCCCAGAACTCAATTTTTTTTTTACGCCTTTTAACTTTGCAAAGTGAGGTATGTTATTCGCCTGTAACTCTGTAACCGTGAGAAATAAATAATTTTGTCATTAGGATTTCCTGTAGAACTCTTGGGGTGCTACCCAGAACTCTCCATAAAATTCCCAGAACTCAAATTTTTTTTTACGCCTTTTTACTTTGCAAAGTGAGGTATGTTATTCGCCTGCAACTCTGTAACCGTGATAAATAAATAATTTTGTCATTAGGATTTCCTGTAGAACTCTTGGGGTGCTACCCAGAACTCTTCATAAAATTCCCAGAACTCAACATTTTTATTTTTTATTTTTGCGCATTTCAACTTTGCTAAGTGAGGTATGTTATTCGCCTGTAACTCTGTAACCGTGAGAAATAAATAATTTTGTCATTAGGATTTCCTGTAGAACTCTTGGGGTGCTACCCAGAACTCTTCATAAAATTCCCAGAACTCAACATTTTTATTTTTTATTTTTGCGCGTTTCAACTTTGCTAAGTGAGGTATGTTATTCGCCTGTAACTCTGTAACCGTGAGAAATAAATAATTTTGTCATTAGGATTTCCTGTAGAAATAAATAATAATTTTGTCATTAGGAAATCCTAATGACAAAATTATTTATTTCTCACGGTTACAGAGTTACAGGCGAATAACATACCTCACTTAGCAAAGTTAAAAGGCGTAAAAAAAAAAATTGAGTTCTGGGAATTTTATGGAGAGTTCTGGGTAGCACCCCAAGAGTTCTACAGGAAATCCTAATGACAAAATTATTTATTTCTCACGGTTACAGAGTTACAGGCGAATAACATACCTCACTTTGCAAAGTAAAAAGGCGTAAAAAAAATTTGAGTTCTGGGAATTTTATGGAGAGTTCTGGGTAGCACCCCAAGAGTTCTACAGGAAATCCTAATGACAAAATTATTTATTTCTCACGGTTACAGAGTTACAGGCGAATAACATACCTCACTTTGCAAAGTTAAAAGGCGTAAAAAAAAAAATTGATTCTGGGAATTTTATGGAGAGTTCTGGGTAGCACCCCAAGAGTTCTACAGGAAATCCTAATGACAAAATTATTTATTTCTCACGGTTACAGAGTTACAGGCGAATAACATACCTCACTTTGCAAAGTAAAAAGGCGTAAAAAAAAATTTGAGTTCTGGGAATTTTATGGAGAGTTCTGGGTAGCACCCCAAGAGTTCTACAGGAAATCCTAATGACAAAAATAATTATTTCTTACGGCTGTAGAGTTATAGTCGATATACGAATTTTATTTTGTGAAGTTGGAATCCCAAAATTCGTAATCTAATTTTTTGGTCTAAATTGGCGGAACTATTTATAAAACTTACGTAGAACTCTGGAACTATTCGGGGTGCATTGAGAACTCTAAAAAAAATCGTTTTTCAAAGGTTGTGGTGCCAACTTCACAGACGTAGCATTTAAAGCAAAACGAAAACAGCACCATTATCAATCGATTTTCAAAAACTTAATTCAATATTTCTCGTATCTCTGCATTTCAAATTCTTATTTGTCAATCATTTTGAATTAAAAAAATAATAAAATAAAATACCAAAACACGTTAGAGCTGACGCAAGACCAGTGGCCGCTGCAGCTTTCTCGTTTCCTTTGTTCACTATAAATAATGGCCAGTAAAATTTTGTGTCACGCGTCACCAAGATTTTTAAGCCCAGCGGCTTCCTCCGTCTTATTCACTTCCCCGATCTCAACGTCAAGAAAAGCAACTGGGAGCGAAACAGAGTTCATGAACGATACACTGTGCCAGTCCGTTGCTTACTAAAATACATCTTACTGACTAAAGTTGCGGCACGTATCGTTGAGAAACTCATCGCGATGCTAACGCTAAATCTCACCAGATGTTTTTATACTATCCGCGTAATCGATAGAACAGATTTCACCCGCGAGTCTTTCTGTAAACTTAGGAACTTGAAAAAACAAGAGAAGGAAACTTGGATGGCTTGTGCGATGGTCCAGAGACGGGAACTCGAAGGTTCTGGCTAATGCCAGAAATATTACCTATAAATATTGGCCACTGTTAGGTCCGAATACCAAAAACAAATTGCTGCCCTATTTTTGACTTTAGCAATGGCTAACTAGTCTGGGAAACGGGATAACGCAGTTTGGACGAACTGATTTGAACTAGAGGATGTAGATATTAATTATTAGTTTTATTTGTCAATCGTTTATTATTTATATCGTATATTTGTTTATTATTATTTATTACATTACATTGAGCAATAATTTTAATGTTCAGAGTACGCGCATCCCAGAATTTAGAGGAATAGCTAGTTCTCCGTGGTTCGGGCAGCTCTTTGAAGAAGATTTCGTTGAACATAGTCTTAATTGAATTCTCGAACATTTTCCAGAAGAGTTATACAATTCTAAGCTCAAACCAGAGAGTTTGAAGATTTTACAAAAAATAATTTTTAAGCGTAAATTTCTGTCTCATATATTGATGTGTACTCTGTCCCCGTCTATGAGTAGGGGTTGGAGAGGGCAAGTTTTCCTGTAGCTCATTGGCCTAAATGAGCTATAGCTCCGTCTTCCACTTCCTACTTTTCTGGAAGCATGGGGAGACTCGCTCTGATCTCTTATGCATAGATAGGGTCTTACCAACCCCTTCCCTTAGCTACTGCCCCAAAGCTCTTGCGGAACCTTGCCTGCATGCTTAGAGGGTTGCGTCTGTCTAGGTGCTAGGTGGTGGGGTTACGGGGATGTAACACCACTACTTACAAAAATGTCTAGTCGTATTTAAAAAAAATCGATATAGTTGAAAAAAATATACCATGCACCGAACTAAACTTGATAGCTGCCTGGATAAACGTATTTTTTCAAAAGATTTGTGTATAGGAGTGGGATATTTTGTAAATAAAATATATTTCGCATATTCACGGGTTACACAGGTCCAAGATACTCGAAACGATATCAAAATTAACGAAATTAGTCTTTATATAAATATATCATGGAAATTTTCTTGTTTTTCATTTATGCTGAGGACGTAATTAAAGTGTATACAACTGTATCAAAGAATTTAAAGGATATTCAAATATTACCGGATTATGCGTAAACTCGCGAAGGTAAGCGGTTTTTCGTGAGGGGATAGTGTCCCGAAATTGAGGTCAATTTTCAACCGAAATAAAAAGCTATAATCTGATTTTGTTATTCATAGATATAATATGTAAAATAAAGCATAACGAAACTGAACGTATCGTGCAAATGAGAGTAGGATGAAAGTTCACCTGAATTTGTTATCTGAAGGACCAAACTTAAGCAGTTTATTATGAGCGATAATGATTAAACGTATCAATAAAATCCTATGCTTTATTTTAGATAATATCATTAAAAATAGTTTTGTCGAGTCGAAAATAAATTAGACAAATAGTTAGTTTTTGAGATATTGCAGATGTCTAACAATAAGAGAAAAAGATATATCTGTTTCGGGGCATCTGTCTCATTCCTTCTTGAAACCTCCATGACTTGGGAAATGTTGAAAACTTTGTTAACAATCCCCCCCAACGCATTGAATTATTTTTAATACTTAAAACCATAGGAAAATGTAATGTAAAAACTTGGTTTTTAAAAACTTGCAGACTAACCATTGGTATGACCCCTTTAAAAAAATATCCCGCCTACCGTTACGTCGTGAATTTGTTAGCGTATCAACTACTATAGCGTCTGTTATACAAATCGTTGAGTTATCGAAGCCTTATAGCATATCCTTATCTTTTATGTTTATATGACAATTTTATCCTAACGCAAACGAAATTCTGCCAAACGCGAATGCAGACTGCCAGATATAACTTCTCACGCTTCTGTTTTAACCCATATGTCTATATCCACTCGCGAGCAGCCGTGGATATAGACGTGGATAATATATTTACATTGGGTCACGAAAATATTCAGACACCAACCACCACCTTCGAAGAACCATAAAATTACGGCATTAGAACGTACTTTTCACGTAACGTGAACGTAAAAAATAATTATTATGTGCGTATGATTGTTTAAATAATGCAAGAGATTCGAAGAAATCGGGAATATGTAGGCCATCGAGATATTCGGACTATACTGGTGTCCGAATATTTTCGTGACCGACTGAATATCTCTGTTCATTCCCAAAACGTTAAAGGAATTTCCATTGGCAAATGTAGGTATGCTGCGCACATCCAGTACTTCGAGTCTATAATGAGAAAACACATTCATCATCCTGTGGATAAATTTGGTAGTCATATCGAATGTTAAAACAGATAATCTGTTTCACCTTGAATACCACCTTTGGGAATGATAACACTCATAATCAGCGACCGATAATTTATCAATCTCTATTGTACACTTATTGCCACGTATTTATTCACCGGTTAACTGGGGATATTAATATTCGATGTTCGGCTACCGATAGACATATGTCCAGCAATTTTAGGGTTTCGAGAGGAACGTAGAATTTACGGTAGAACGTAGGTAGAATCTACGTTCGAGGGGGTCGAGGGGAACGTTGAACGTACGGTAGAACGTAGAATATCGGTTATGCCGACATTTTATTTCGTGAAGGCGCTGAGAGTGAGCAAAGATCATCATAGGGTTTAAGAGTCAGTGATACCGGCGACGCGCGCTTGGAAATTTTGATCAACACTCATGCGAGCAGTAAACAACTGATCAGGTTAAAAATTGGCAGATACACAGAGAATCATGGCAAAAAGTGGCTCTTGCTATATTCGTTTGAAAACCTTGAAAAAAAATTTGCAGTTTCACTTATCATTGGAGACATGAAAGAATTTTGTATGGGTGCACGGATCAAATCGTAATGTCTATGGCAAGAGCCGAACCGCAATTAAAAAACACACATTTTGAGCTTTATTTCATTTGATTTTATGCAGAAATGAATGAGAATTGGCGAATCAAAATTTTTGACAAGAAGATAACGACAACGGCTAGAAAATTGTACCGAAATATAAAAAAAGTGTAACAAAATTCCGCGTGAGTGCGCTGTCGAAATTTTCTCACGAGACTCGTACGATAACAGACGAAGGCGAAGCCATATGCCGGAAAGCATTGCCGCTATATATTTATATATGTTAGACCGCGAGGCCTAGCCTCCTCCGTCGTCGTCAACTGTCACCCGGCCTGCTACCGCTACGCCTCGTGCATGTAAACATATATACACCACGAGTGCGGTACCGCGCGCTGCACATTAGCCCTACGGCGGACCTAGATGCTATATAAGAACGGCTATGTGTGCGGCTCTCGTGGCTGTTTCGTCGCCGGCGACGGCGCGGGCCTCGTGAAATAAAGTCTCGTACCCTGTTTTTCGACAATGCGAATTGTCAATGATGCTCGTACATTTTTGCACCGAATGAAATAAAATAAACGGCAGAAAGTGCGTATTTTCATTGCGTGCTACCTGTATATTCATAAGTCATCATAAACTTCATGCAACTATCGGGAATATGCAAGTTTTATATATATTTATAGATAATGTATATATATTTTGCGATGGTTATAACGAAAAGTGGGCTTTATTTTTCGAATTTTTCAGAAAAAATGCCAAAAGCCCAATTCGGCTAGTATTCTCTATGTCGTGTAAAAATTTCAACTCGATCGGTTGCTCACAGCGCGCTTGAGAATGTTTCGAAATTAGGCTTGCGTTTCTCGATGCCGGCGAGCGTGAACACACACGTATAGCCGCGGAGCGCACTACACATCCAATAAAAAAAAATTTTATACGAAAGTTGTAGGGAATTAAATAATAAACAAGTTTTGTAATAGGTGTTTTGTTAATTTTATAGCGTTTTAAGGATTTGAAGAGGAAAAAACAAAAATCATGTTCAGAAAAACAACAATAACACAAAGACCATAAGTGATTCAAAAAAAAAGTTTAAACAAAAATGATGGGAAATTTAGTGACGGATAAAAAAGGTATCTACATATTTCGTCATAAACCTAATAGTTTCCGAGATATTGTTATAAACGCGTTTTGCAGGATGGCGACCACTGCTGACCATCGTAGACGGTCTCATTTTTGAACTTAAGCTTTTTAACCTCCAAATTAATATTTGGTAAGAAAATTAGAAGTAGGCAAAATTATGGTTTGCGACCAAGTATAAGCGCGAGCTCCCTCGCCTGGACTATAGCGATCGGTTCACGAAACGATGTTTTCGGGGTGAGGCAGGGGAGAACACCAGCAGTCGCATACCGCGCGCGTGGCACCATGCGACTCACACCACGAAATCAATGGGCTATATGTATACACTACTACATATGCATATAGCGCTGTACAGTGTTAAAAAAATCTGTATAAAAATTAATACACAAGTGTAGGAAGTTTTTATGCAGATACCGTTTATGAAATTTCAGTTATGCTTTTGAAAACCCAAAACAGGGTATTTAAAAAATCAAAGAGTAGTTCCGTAATATTAATATGCTTGTGCGTTTGAAAAATAATACACGTGCACAGAAATGTTCACATTCGAGTATATTGAAATCAAGAACCATTTGCTGATATCAATATACGAGCGTATATGAAATTCAAGAACCATTTGCTAATATCAACATACGGGTATGTATTAATTTTACAGAATCTAAGTATAACCTTTAATATACACTGTAGCAAGGTTCTGTATGAAAATTAATACACAAGTGTATGGCGCTTTTATGCGGACGCCGTTCATGAAATTTCTGATATGATTTTGAAAACTCAAAACAGGTTATTGTAAAAATGATAGTGCAGTCCTGCAATATTAATATACTTGTGCGTTTGAAAAATAATGCACGTGTACAGAAATGTTCTCATTCAAGTATATTGAAATCAAGAACTATTTGCTAATATCAACATACGGGTGTGTATTAAAATCACTGAACCCGAGTATTAAATTTAATTCAGAAATTGAGAATTGTCCGTACTTGTGTACCTAATTTTTCCGCAGCTTTATCTTATAATTCATATGGAATACTTGAATAATGATATTTTAATGTAGTGAAATCACTGCACGTATGTATTTGAAATTTATGTGGGAGTTTACCGTGTATACCCTCCGCGGGTTTTTACACACCTATTACAACCATTCCATTCAACCTATCCTCCGACATTCTTATTTGCGACCACACGGCTGCAGCCGTTTCGCATTCCCCCTAATCCCCCTGTATCGCATTTGCCACGGACGGAGGGAAACTGCAGAAAACCTCCGTCGATACAGGTCCGACCAAGGCGTCACCATCCGCGCGATGAGAACCGCCTTGCGGGAACACCCCAGCCGAACATCGAACCCCCACTCCTCACAGCGAGGTTTTTGTTGGGCATTTGTTTTGGTGGGATCCGAACCACCAGGATTACAGAAAAACACTTAGAAAATTTTTTTTTTTCCATTGGTGTCGGCTACGGGAATCGAACCCTGGTCCGCTGCGTGCGAAGCCAGTGTCCTACCCACCGAGCCACCGCGCTCCTTCTTCGATCATCATTCTTTATCCTGCCATACATATGCACTGCCATTCTACGACAAATCGATTACACGATTTTTTTTTAATTTGTAGATTAAAACCTTGTTTTCAAAGCTGTATGATTTTTTTAATAAATAAAAAGCAAACGAAAAGAATAAAAAGAAATAAGAAGAATTTACGTTTTCTAACGAATTCATCTATAGTTGTTGTCATGTACTTCACTTGTATAAATTTATTTAAACGAGGCGTATGCTGAACATATCACATACATTTCATGCATACTTTTCTTCAGCGTCCGTGGATTGTCCTTTCAATTCCTGTTTCGCATTTTTAAATAAATATGTTGTGATCACTAATTGTACGTATCGTAAAATTCAGGTTCACATGTATTGGATTTTTCAGGCAGCTGTCAATAAGTTTCAAACTTGTATTGTATTTTCAATACTCTGTTTTTTATAGTTAAATTAATATACAAATGTTCTAATTTTCCAATCAAGACACGGGTTACTGCAATACATTTGCCACAAATTTACAAACTCGTCTTGGAAATTCCTTGTTGCATCTATTAAATTCTATATGCACGTTAGAACTTTACGTTCTTGTTTTAAATTTACCGTACAAGTGTCCCAAATTCAATTTCATCTACTCAGTTTGTAAAATTCATTTCCTTTTGTATTTTAAATGTCTTGTAAATTTCATATAATTTTTCCATCGTTTGGTCTGATTTTCATCAGCGTTTATGAATTTCTTTTTCAATTCCTGTTTCGCAGTTTTAAATAAATATGTTGTGATCGCGAATTGTACGTATCGTAAAATTCAGGTTCACGTATATTGTATTTTTCAGACAGCTATAAATAAGTTTCAAACTTGTATTGTATTTTCAATACTCTGTTTTTCATAGTTAAATTAATATACAAATGTTGTAATTTTCAAATCAAGACACCGGTTACTGCAATATATATGCCACAAATTTACAAACTCGTCTTGGAAAATCCTTGTTGCATCTATTAAATTCTATATGCACGTTAGAACTTTACGTTCTTGTTTTAAATTTACGTTACAAGTATCTCAAATTCAATTTCATCTACTGAGTTTGTAAAATTCAATTCCTTTTGTATCTGAAAAGTCTTGTAAATTTCATATAATTTTTTACAGTGTACGCACCACGCGGTCGTGACAGAAGAAAACAAAACACGAACACGCGTCAGCTGAGCGGCGTGGTTCATTCGGCTTGCTGTCACGTCAGTAAAAAGACGCGTAGTACCGTAATTACGTGCTAATAAATGATTATTAGAGCCGAAAACTGATTCAAAATCGATTTTTTCGAAATAGTGTACAGTCTATATATACATAGAGTAAATAATAGTATTATATAATCAGTGAGTGAGTGAGATACAAAAAACAGGTAATCGAAGACAAAAAAAGGATAAACGGGGTCACTCTTGCCGAAAAAGGAATATCTTCAGGTATATATCACGAAACTTATGCAAAAAATTCTATTTATGGGACGGCAAACCTAAGAATAACCTGAGATCTCTTTTTTGAGGTTTTGTTTGTGCGGCTAGACTATTATTTATCGGAAAAAATCTTTATTTTTCTAAAGAGAACTTAGAATTTTGGAAATAAAATTTCTTCTTTATTCCTCTCTCTACCACGGAACATATTCAGGAGAGAGGAAATACAAAGACAGAGGAGGGCCTAAAGAATATATAAAATTGTGACAATGAGACATGAAAAGTATAAAAGGAATGTGTGCATTTTTTTAGATCCTATCTTGTAGAAATCAGTAGAATTTCAGACTCGTAATAGTCTGTATAGTAGATTGTTTGGCTCATATGTTACGAACTGGCCGACATTAGAGGCCCAGTCAATTTTCAAAATTCAGTCATGACCAAACGTCGGTTGCATATGCCCTCTAGTCGGTAAAAGGGCGCTCTGCGTAGTTACCCCTAGTACCGACATACCAGATAGTTCTGTCTGATAAGTAAATAGTATGACTTATCTCAATACTAGAGACGGTAGGGAAAACCCAGCCTATCACAAGAACTTTCCGACCCTCTCCTAAAGGAAAACCCAAACTCCACCCTGAACCAAACTCCACCCTAAACAAAAATCCCTTCCACCAAAAAGTCAGAGCTCATATAAAAAGACACGCTCTGACCCAAAAACTCTTAGATACTCACTTACAGACTCTCTTAGATTCCGTCTATCGACACATATTGACTACGTCTTTTTAGACTCATAGACAATTATTACACAACTCGAGTTCTCTCAGTCCTCAGTTAGAACAGTTTCTGTAAAACGTCTTGCACTACGTTCAGTTAAGTTAATCCGACACAAACTAAGAGTTACACAATAATCTTGAATCAACTTGAATAAACTCAATTGTTAACTGTTATTCATCGTGTTGTTCTCTTCAACTGCGCATAGCAGGGGTCGAATTTCATAAAGAATCTCCGAATTTCCGAATTTCCGCTCGATCAGAATATCTCATTCATTCTGATCAAACTGAGCGTACTCTTCGTAGTTCGCGCCGATAAAACTATATCGGCGGAGTCAACAGAACGGCGTGACCGTGCTGTTCCGAATCATCATCGAGGACGTAACACATATACGCTTGTCTCTCGCTGACCAGAGTCGTCCGTCACCGAGATCGCACTTTCTCGCCTGACGTTGACCATGCATGATCGACGATGCTTTACAAGCATCGTTCGACGAATAAAAATATTCGAGTCGAAAATGGACCGAGAGTTTTTGATTCTCGGTCGCAATTGTAAGACTCGCAATATTCTGTAGATTGTTTGACGCATGTATACCTGCCTAAAGTAATTCGCGTCGAAACTCGGCCGAGAATTTTCGATTCTCGGTCGCGAATTTTATTGTCAAACTCGGCATTTTGTAGATTGTTTGTCGCATATACGCTTGTGTCTCGTTGCCGAGTGTCGTCCGTCGCCGAGATCTCACTTTCTCGCCTGACGTTGACCACGCTTGATCGTCGATGCTTTACAAGCATCGTTCGACGAATAAAAATATTCGAGTCGAAAATAGACCGAGAGTTTTCGATTCTCGGTCGCAATTGTGAGACTCACAATATTCTGTAGATTGTTTGACGCATGTATACCTGCCTAAAGAAATTCGAGTCGAAACTCGGCCGAGAATTTTCGATTCTCGGTCGCGATTTTTATTGTCAAACTCGGCATTTTGTAGATTATTTGTCGCATATACGCTTGTGTCTCGTTGCCGAGTGTCGTATGTCGCCGAGATCTCACTTTCTCGCCTGACGTTGACCATGCTTGATCGACGATGCTTTACAAATGTAAAGCAAATGTAACGAGCCGAGTCGAAACACGATCGAGAATTTTCGATTCTCGGTCGAACATCTGAAGCTCGGGGCAGGATTCTGTACATTTTTTTACGCATATTGGATAGAATTGCAAATATCGTTACAGATATCCGACTATGCATATACCCTATCAGAAATTTGCATATATATACAGGGTGAATCATAATGGGTGGACACCACTTTTTGATGGTATTTACCATGCGTCGTAAATTACCGACTACCTACAACTGGATTGCTTGACAGCTCCAGAGATGGCAGCAGCTTAGTGACAGGCAACTATATTCATGCATCTTCGCCGATTTCGATGAAATTTGGCATGCTTGTAGAATGGATAAAAATACAAGATATGAAAAAATTTCAAATTGCAACAACGTTTATTTTTTCGCGTACTATACACTGGATATCAGAATGGTGCAGATAGCAACAAATCTCTTATTATTTATTGCAAATTTGTAATTTTTAATACGTATCTCTGAGAGTTTTTAACCGATTGGGATGCAAATTAGCATAAAGGTAGAGGATGAAAAAATAAAGTTGACGGGTTTGTTATTTTTTTGATATCTTGTATTTTTATCCATTCTACAAGCATACCAAATTTCATCGAAATCAGCGAAGATGCATGAATATAGTTGCCTGTCACTAAGCTGCTGCCATCTCTGGAGCTGTCAAGCAATCCAGTTGTAGGTAGTCGGTAATTTACGACGCATGGTAAATACCATCAAAAAGTGGTGTCCACCCATTATGATTCACCCTGTATATACATACATACATATTATATGGATAAGATATGGCCGAAGCTGTAAGATTTGTTTGCGCGACTCTGTTGTTTTTATTTCATCTATTTCTCTCCACGGCCAAGCGGGCGGCGGGCTGGGGGGGGGGGGATTGCATATCGCTACGAGGCCTCGGCGCTTGGCTTGTCTCATAGGCCAAGCAAATAAGGGTTTTTTTTTGACAAAAATTTTACCCGATAACGGCGACCGCCATCAGACGCGGAACAGCCTCCCGATCATAACTGACCACTTTTCGACTCCTGATTTCCATTTTATTTTTTGTTATTAACAAATTAGTGAAAAAAAACACTTTTTTTTCCTTTTTTGCTTATAGAACAAAAAGTAATAGAGGAATCTGTTTGGTCCCAATGGACGAATTGTAGGTAATTGAAATACGCATAAAATGAGCGTTGAAAGAAGCCGATCGGTCAATAATTAAGGGAGATACGCTGAAAAAACCGAGAAAAAAAGCATTTTTTTCAATAATATATAACTCCGCCATTTTCAAATTTGTAGGCCAGGCTTTTCGCGAGATAGTAGGTATTGATCTGTACTTTTTCTGTGCGAAACCTGGGTGCTGTCGGATAATTAGTTTTTGCGTTATTGCAATTGCCATTTCATTGTACAATATTTTGCGGAGAGGCTCGATGCTCTGGAGGTCGTCCGATTTAAGTTTACCAAGCGGCTTTTTAAACTAGAACTGTTCACAAATCGTCAATCTTAGATTTTCGTTTAATTGCGTTTAAATAGGTGAAAATCGCGCCTAAACATGAGCAAAAACGCCCGAGCGTGCGAAAGTGGTCGAGTAGTGGGGGTAGACCGGCAGACGCGGGGAAGCCGCATATAAAGTAATTTACTATATATGCGGCTTCCCCGCGTCTGCCGGTCTACCCCCACTACTCGACCACTTTCGCGCGCTCGGGCGTTTTTGCTCATGTTTAGGCGCGATTTTCACCTATTTAAACGCAATTAAACGAAAATCTAAGATTGACGATTTGTAGGTCAACAGTTCTAGTTTAAAAAGCCGCTTGGTAAACTTAAATCGGACGACCTCCAGAGCATCGAGCCTCTCCGCAAAATATTGTACAATGAAATGGCAATTGCAATAACGCAATAACTAATTATCCGACAGCACCCAGGTTTCGCACAGAAAAAGTACAGATCAATACCTACTATCTCGCGAAGAGCCTGGCCTACAAATAAAAAAATGGCGGAGTTATATATTTTTGAAAAAAATGCTTTTTTTCTCGGGTTTTTCAGCGTATCTCCCTTAATTATTGACCGATCGGCTTCTTTCAGCGCTCATTTTATGCGTATTTCAATTACCTACAATTCGTCCATTGGGACCAAACAGATTCCTTCATTACTTTTTGTTCTATAAGCAAAAAAGGAAAAAAAGTGTTTTTTTTCACTAATTTGTTAATAACAAAAAATAAAATGGAAATCAGGAGTCGAAAAGTGGTCAGTTATGATCGGGAGGCTGTTCCGCGTCTGATGGCGGTCGCCGTTATCGGGTAAAATTTTTGTCAAAATCTGATGATTTTAGAGCTCTATTGCTTGGACTATCATCGTACCGGGCCTCCGTAGCATACGCGCGCCATGCCATCTAGCGGTAGTCAGCAGCGGCTCTTAGCCAAATTTTGCGAGCTCTGCAGTACCGCGACGAAAGCGAAGCCGTCTGAATTTTCCGCTGGGTATCACTACCTCTTAAGGTGATGTGAAAGCTCTTCTTTACCGTCCCTGCGGCCCATGCATTTTTCGGATGAATGCCATTTCTAAACTAATTAACAGAATGAGATGAAATTTGAGTATGTTATACAATCAATCGCTGCGCATACGCTAAACGTCGCAGAATTTCGAAATTCGGTAAAAAATGTACAGATTTCGTTACCATGTGGTAATTTTGATTACAGATTTACATATTTTGACGAATTAATGACTCGAATAAAAAAACTGCGACCTTCATAGACAAAGTACTAAAAAATCTGACACAATGAGTACCTGGACGTTGCTGAATGTGCAATATTACAGAAATGGCATACATCCGAAAATAACACGTGGAAAGCCGATAATAGCAATTAGTATAGTACAGCGGGGTTGTGCACGCAGTTCGCGCATATCCCGCTTCTCCCTCGCGAAGCTCCGGGCGCTACTAGCGCTTGTTCGCGCCGACCGAAACTATGGGATATACATGAGATGCACCACGTGGTCGCAAATTTCACCCCGTATCATGTACACGTTTTGACACATGTGCATTTGACTGAAGGGAGGCGCTTCACGAATGCAACTCGCCGAGCCGAGACTCGATCGAGAATTATCGATTCTTAATCGACCATATGCAATTAAATTAAAGGGGGCCACGACGTACGGATTACGGATGTTCTTCAAACTTTTTATACATTCAGAAGTCCATTAGGACAACATAATGTGCAAGCGGTAATGCGTACTTATTGATAGGCGTTTTCGGAAAAATAGCAAGAGAAATCTTACGCGTCTAATATATGCCGGTGCGTTGCAAGTGTAAAGCCGGCTCTGCACACTCGCCGAGACATAACGAATGTTGGCCAATACGAGAGTGTGAGGGATGTCTCGTCTCGCCCAGTCTCGCCTCTCGCCGTCTCGTGTTGTCTCGGTCCGTTGTCATTTCTTTTTACACGAGTCAAAGGGATCTCGGGTAGTCTCGTGCCCATAGACGAGATCGCCCTCCACACTTATAACGAATAAAAAAAGATGAGGCATCAACTGAGCAACACAAGAGTGTGGAGGGGCATATTTTTCATGTCTCGTGAGAGGCGAGTCCCGCCCGAGACATTCGGCGAGACGTCTCGGCCAATGTGTAGAGCGGGCTTACATGGTGGTGGTCGAGTTGTTTCGCAATTGTTGGCTCGACTTACGATAATTTTTTTGTCAATTTCATCTTTTTTTTCCACACTGGTGATATTTGTTTATATATATTAAAATTCAAAGGCGATATAATGAAAAATACGTGTATTTCGAAACCTGGTTTGGAAGAGATTTCTCATTTTCAAGAAAACTATATGCGTTTGGTCGTTTACTTCTCGATAATAATAAATATGATATTTGTTCTAATAATAAAATTTAGTAAACAGCCGAATAACAACGGCAATTCAATACATGTTCATACAAATACACATATTTTTTTCATTGTATTACGTTTGAGTCGTAATATATATGAACGAATATGACCAATGTTGTAAAAAATATATAAATAAAAAAAAATGAAAACTGGACTCGATCCAGAGACCCAGTGATTACGAAACACGAATGCTAACCACTCGGCTGTCACCACTTATCAACTGCCGTTGCAACGCACCGGTATACAGGGTGAATCTCTTAAAGTATAGCACCATTTATTCTGGGGTAGATGGGACCATTACAAACAAAAGTTGCAAATATACATTGGGGATATGTCTAATAGTTTACGAGATATGAATTTTTAAAGTTCGTCAAATTAGAGCGCGACAAGAAGCGTTGGAGCCGCCCACTCTCCGCCCTATCCGTAGATATAGCACAGTGTAGGCCGCTATATTTGGAATCGCAAAATTCAGAGCAGTCAATTATTATTATTTTATTAGGCAGTCATTTTTATTTGTCGGTCATTGACTGCTCTGAATTTTGCCGAGAAGCGTTGGAGCCGCCCACTCTCCGCCCTAGCCGTAGCCTAGCCAGTCAATGCCCGACAAATAAAAATGACTGCCTAATAAAATAATAATAATTGACTGCTCTGAATTTTGCGATCCCAAATGTAACGCCCCACACTGTGCTATATCTACGGATAGGGCGGGGAGTGGGTCGCTCCAACGCTGCTCGCCGCGCTGATTGGATAAACTTCAAAAATTTATATCTCGTAAACTATTAAAAATATCCCTAATGTTTATTTGCAACTTTTGTTTGTAATGGTCCCGTCTACCCCAGAATAAAGGGTGCTATACTTTAAGAGATTCACCCTGTATATTGAACGCGGAAGACTTCTCTTGCGATTTTCTCGAAAACGCTTGAGTAGTACGCCTTACTACTTGCACATTATGTTGTTCTAATGGACGACTAAAAGTGTGCAAAGTTTGGAGAAAATCCATGATTCATCCTGATCCCGTTTATTTCGCGGCGCAATACTTGCATTTGGCTGGAGATTATCGTTTCTTGCCGAGGCTTCGCACTTTGGGCCATGCACTGCCATCTAGCGGTGTTGCGTAGCGCGCAAGTGCACTACTATGCCGACGTCGTCGGAGTTCGTCCGGGCCTTTCACATCACCTTAAGGTGATGTAATGCAAGTATTGCGCCGCGAAATAAATGGGATCAGGATGGATCATGGATTTTCTCCAAACTTTGCACACTTTTAGTCGTCCATTAGAACAACATAATGTGCAAGTAGTAAGGCGTACTACTCAAGCGTTTTCGAGAAAATCGCAAGAGAAGTCTTCCGCGTTCAATATATACCGGTGCGTTGCAACGGCAGTTGATAAGTGGTGACGGCCGAGTGGTTAGCATTCGTGTTTCGTAATTACTGGGTCTCTGGATCGAGTCCAGTTTTCATTTTTTTTTATTTATATATTTTTTACAACATTGGTCATATTCGTTCGTATATATTACGACTCAAACGTAATACAATGAAAAAAATATGTGTATTTGTATGAACATGTATTGAATTGCCGTTGTTATTCGGCTGTTTACTAAATTTTATTATTAGAACAAATATCATATTTATTATTATCGAGAAGTAAACGACCAAACGCATATAGTTTTCTTGAAAATGAGAAATCTCTTCCAAACCAGGTTTCGAAATACACGTATTTTTTCATTATATCGCCTTTCAATTTTAATATATATAAACAAATATGACTAGTGTGGAAAAAAAAGATAAAATTGACAAAAAAATGATCGGAAGTCGATCCAACAATTGCGAAACAACTCGACCACCACCATCTAACAATAAGCCTGCTCTACCCATTGGCCGAGACGTCTCGCCGAATGTCTCGGGCGGGACTCGCCTCTCACGAGACATGAAAAATATGCCCCTCCACACTCTTGTGTTGCTCAGTTGATGCCTCATCTTTTTTTATTCGTTATAAGTGTGGAGGGCGATTTCGTCTATGGACACGAGACTACCCGAGATCCCTTTGACTCGTGTAAAGAAAAATGACAACGGACCGAGACGACACGAGACGGCGAGAGGCGAGACGAGACAGCCCTCACACTCTCGTATTGGCGAACATTCGTTATGTCTCGGCGAGTGTGCAGAGCCGGCTTTACACTTGCAACGCACCGGCATATATTAGACGCGTAAGATTTCTCTTGCTATTTTTCCGAAAACGCCTATCAATAAGTACGCATTACCGCTTGCACATTATGTTGTCCTAATGGACTTCTGAATGTATAAAAAGTTTGAAGAACATCCGTAATCCGTACGTCGTGGCCCCCTTTAATTTAATTGCATATGGTCGATTAAGAATCGATAATTCTCGATCGAGTCTCGACTCGGCTAGTTGCATTCGTGAAGCGCCTCCCTTCCGTCAAATGCACATGTGTCAAAACGTGTACATGATACGGGGTGAAATTTTCGACCACGTGGTGCATCTCATGTATATCCCATAGTTTCGGTCGGCGCGAACAAGCGCTAGTAGCGCCCGAAGCTTCGCGAGGGAGAAGCGGGTTATGCGCGAACTGCGTGCACAACCCCGCTCTACTATACTAATTGCTATTATCGGCTTTCCACGTGTTATTTTCGGATGTATGCCATTTCTGTAATATTGCACATTCAGCAACGTCCAGGTACTCATTGTGTCAGATTGTTTAGTACTTTGTCGATGAAGGTCGCAGTTTTTTGATTCGAGTCATTAATTCGTCAAAATATGTAAATCTGCAATCAGAATTACCACATGGTAACGAAATCTACACATTTTTTACCGAATTTCTAAATTGCGCAGCGATTAATTGTATAACATACTCAAATTTCATCTCATTCTGTTAATTAGTTTAGAAATGGCATACATCCGAAAAATACATGGGCCGCAGTGATGGTAAAGAAGAGCTTTCACATCACCTTAAGAGGCAATGTTAGCCAGCGGAAATTTCAGACGGCTTCGGTAGTGCAGAGCTCGTAACATTTTACTAAGCGCTACCGCTGCCTACCGCTAGATGGCATGGCGCGCGTATGCTACGAAGCCCCAGTATGACACTTGACAAGACGAGCCAAGCGCCGAGGCCTCGTAGTGATAGCCAGCCGCCCGCGTTTCCCCCGCACCGCCCCGCGGAGGGAATGAGACGGAGCGAAAACAATCGAGTCGCGCGACTAATCTCGCAGCTTTGGTCATGCATATTATGAGAATTGCTGTTTATAAAAACTGTTCACAAAATAATATGATTCTTGGAAAAGATATCTGGGTATACATACAAACCCATTCAGCAATATATATATATATATACAGTCGGGGACATAATTGAGTGGACACGTATAGCAGGCGTGCCTTGCCTTCAATTACAGGTTGAACTTTTAATAAATTCCTTCCTGCATAATTTTAACTTACTTGTATAAAGTCTTTTAATGATTTCACATACAATGCATATTAAAATAAAAATGTTTATTGTTAATTATGTGGATTAATAGTAATATATTGAAAATTAAAGGTGGACAAAATTAAGTGGACATTTCATCAACTCAATAATTTTGACTATTTTTATTACTAATTTTACAATTTAATATTTCGTGTGTCCTCCTTTAGCTTTAATTACGGCTTGCAATCGCTTTGGAATACTCTCCACAAGCCTTTCGATGAGATTTTTGTCGATATTCTCCCAAGACGATTTTATTCCCTCGAAAAAACTCCTTTTGTTTGTCCTTTCTGCAGTCGGTACATTGTTGTCGATTAGAGCCCATAAATTTTCAATGGGATTCAGATCTGGACTTTGTGCGGGCCACTCTAAGACCTTTATCCCCGAATCTTGAAAAAACTTTTTAGATTTCTTCGCGGTGTGTTTGGGATCGTTGTCTTGCTGATAGATGAAGTTCTCAGCGATAGCCATTTTTTCCACAGACTCCTCTAAATTCTCATTTACGATGGTGATGTAGAAATCGGCGTTCATAATTGTGTCGATTAAAACGATATTTCCCACTCCGGAAAATGAAAAACATCCCCACACCATTATGGAGCCACCACCAAACTTTACAGTGGGAACAATACATTTTTCGTTGTACGCCTCATTTGATTTTCTCCACACTCGCGATCTTTTTTTCGTACCGAACAATTCAAATTTGCTTTCGTCGCTCCACACAACTTTTTCCAAAACGAAATCGGCTCATTTACATATTTTTTAGCAAATAATAGTCTTTTTTTTATTCGTCTTGCTTATGAATGGCTTACGTCTAGGTACACGGCTATGCAACGATGCCTCTTCCAGTCTACGCGTAACAGTTTTTATCGATATATTCAGATTTAGTCTCTCAATTAATTCACGTCGGGTAATTGTTGGTTCGCGTCGGCATTCTCTGGCAATGCGTCGATCGCATGTATCGGTTGTGCACCGTTTCCGACCGCAACCGGTTAAATTTTTCACTGTGTTATGTTTTAAATATTTTTTCCACATTTTCTCTACAGCATTTTTTGATATTTTGTATTTTTCACCGATGGCTCTGTAGCTGAGACCCCCTAATCGGTCAGAAATAATAAAATTTCTTATTTGCAACGAAATTTCTTCGCGATGGCTCATTTCTACGTGAACAGAATGAATACTACTGAAAATGATGCTTTGTTGAAATGACGAAAGAAATTTGACTTGTTGGGAAGTGGAAAGATTGTTTACTAACATATTAATCCGCGTAAATGACGTGATATTGTTGCCTGAGCCGTGTCCACTCAATTTCGTCTCTTTCTCGGTAACAATACTTTCGTTCGTAAACGTTTGTTATGAATATTATCGGTATTATTGCTCGTATATTGGTGGATATTACCTATAAATATATAATTTTTAATAAAAAAATTAATTATTGAACATTAATTCGAGGAAAAGGCGTAATTTTAGGGGATTTACTCAAATCAATCAGGTGTCCACTCAATTTTGTCCCCGACTGTATATTCAGGGTGAATTCTGTAAGGTGTCTCAAACGGGATTTTGGTGCAGATGGGATCATTACAAACAAAAGTTGCAAATATACATTAGGGATATTTTTAATAGTTTACGAGATATGAATATTTAAAGTTGATCGAATCAGAGCGCGCCGAGAAGCGTTGGAGCCGCCCACTCTCCGCCCTAGCCGTAGATATAGCACAGTTTAGAGCGTTACATTTGGGATCGCAAAATTCAGAGCAATCAATTATTATTATTTTATTACGCAGTCATTTTTATTTGGCGCGCTCGGCAAAATTCAGAGCAGTGAATGCCCAACAAATAAAAATGACTGCGTAATAAAATAATAATAATTGACTGCTCTGAATTTTGCAATCCCAAATGTAACGCCCTAAACTGTGCTATATCTACGGCTAGGGCGGAGAGTGGGCGGCTCCAACGCTTCTCAGCGCGCTCTGATTCGATCAACTTTAAATATTCATATCTCGTAAACTATTAAAAATATCTCCAATGTATATTTGCAACTTTTGTTTGTAATGATCCCATCTGCACCAAACTCCCGTTTGAGAAACCTTACAGAATTCACCCTGTATATATATGCGTAGTGGATACTTTGAGCCCACTTTCGTATGTTCAGTGCGTCTTTTGAAGACATTTGGCTGTTTCAAGGTCTGGCCTCAAAAAATTACCCACGCAACGTATGTTTTGAGGACTGTCCTCAAAGAAGCCGTCGTCAACGGAATGGCTACTTTCAGACATGGCGTAAAGTGGTGTTACTTTGGGGACTGTCCTCAAAATAACAATTATACGGTGCGTATTATTCGAGGCCTGTCCTCAAAGTATCAAGCGATAAATATATGATTAGTATAATTTGAGGACGGTTGTTCAGAAAAGTTCGTAGTGCCGGGAGTTCATGCGAGAGGTCAGCAGCTCGTGGCCTATGACACTCGCTTGGACTCTGCGGTACTCGAACGCTCGGACCTATTCCCCCACTCTTCGGTCATCGATCTGGATCGATTTCCGTCTTCTTCACTTCAACGGCGAATTTCCAAGTGCGAGCGTGTTACTCTTCTCCCTTCGAATATTTCAAAGTTCTGTTCAGTATTCTAACCCGGCTTTTCTCTGTACTCATTCTTTCGATTCTGTGGATTTATTTGTGACTCTCGGCTTCTCATACGGTACCCTTCTTCCGAATCAGTGGACCAACCGATTTACGACCGGCTTTTTCCATTCGATTCTTCTTCCTCCTCACGGCTAACACTTCGGCACTATTCTCAGCAACGACACGGCTTATTACAAGGACTTCTCTAACGGACACGGGCGCGAGGCCGGGCGACCGCCATTATTGTGATAGTGAAAAATACAACTGTTAAGTTTGAGTCTGTACGGTCTCTTCATTGCTCATTATTTTCTTGGACCCTTCCAAGTCTCCTCGAATTTTCCTCCGATTTTTTCTGCCGTTTTCACCGAAGACCAGATCCGAGGTCTGTCATCCAGACATTTTTTGGTCCTTCGAGCCGGATCTTGGTGAAGTGACAGGAGTTTCGGGGAATTTCGGGGATTAAAAAGTGAGGTGAATACTGAAGAAAAGATTCATCGGGAAAAGAGTTCGAGTGCGCGATAATTCGACCACGCGGTCGTAGCCGGTAACGGTTATCGCTTCGTCCGCTTTGTGCGGATCTTCGTACTCGGCAGTGCTTCGGTATATCGCGCTCTCTCGCTCTTACGCCGTGCCTATCCTCGGCTCGTCCGTTTTGTGCGGATCTTCGTACTGGTCAGTGCACGGGCAGTTTTCTCTCTCTCACTCTCGCGATACGGCCTATCTTCGCTTCGTTCGTTTTGTGCGGGCTATTCGTAGTTGGACTCTTCGAGTGCTTCGGTCTCACTCGCTCTCACACGGACGCTTCGACCACGAGTGAGTACGCGAATTCATACGGACACTTCTTCGAGCAGTGTTAGTGAGCGAGAGTTAACGGTCGCTTCAGCGACGGGTGTCAGTGCACACGCACTCACACAGACGCTTCTATTTCGCGTGTTAGTGCGCGATATTATTCCAAACTCTTCTTCCTCGTGTGTGTGCGTGCTTCGACCGCTCATTTATCGTGACTTTCTGAATTTTGGGGATTTTTCGCGACAAGGCGTACGCTGGTTTTTTCGACTTCGAGTGTGCGTGTTAAGTGTCACTTCCATTTTCGAGACTCTTCGACTTCGCGAGCTCGAACCGGTTCACTTCAGTGCCGGCTAAACCTCGTGCTTCGATTCGACGACTTCGTGCGCAAAGCGTAATTCTCGTCAATCTTCGGTCTCTTCAGTCACGCTTCACCATGACGAGCAACAACGCTAAAATGGAGAGGCGTATCGCAGGTCTCTTCAGTACCTTCCGGTGCATCTCCGCCCTGGCCGAGAAAACTCGGGACGCAGCGCCGCACAACACCACCAGGACGCTCGCTACCACCCGGATGAACCTGTTGGAGCTCAATTGGGAGCGATTCCAGCAGGAACACGTGGCACTTCTCGAGATGAACTGCGAGAATTTGGCGGAGACCATCTACTTCAAGGAGGCAGTCGAATCACAGTGTCAGCAGGCCTACGAGGAGGCGAAGGTAAGCCTCTTATCACTGAAGGAACACTTCGAGACAGCGGAACCCTCAGGGGCGAATTTGGCCGAATTTTCGGCAATCGCGGGCTCTTCGAATGCGCGACGGGCGCTTCCACAGATTTCGATTCCGGAATTCACGGGTGACTTCGAGGAGTGGAGGCCATTCCACGATCTCTTCGTCTCTCTCGTCGGCCAAAACCCGGACATCACTTCGGTCGAAAAGATGCATTATCTTCGCCTCGCTCTGAAAGGAGATGCTGCCAAGCTGGTCGCCAACTTACCGGTCTCTTCGGACGCATTCGTCTCGGCATGGGATACCCTCGTCGCACGGTACGAGAATAAACGGCTTCTGGTCACCTCACAGCTTGACAAGCTCTTCGCTATTCCTCCACTGGTGCCAAGGTCATACCGATCGCTGAACTCTCTCGTGAGCACGGTCGCGGAGGTTCTCAATGCGCTACGAGCGTTGCACCAGCCAGTGGAGGAATGGGGGGTCATACTGGTCCACTTCATCGTCTCTCGACTCGACAATCACCTCCGCGAGCAATGGGAATTGCGACTGGGCGCTTCGACGGAACCGGCAACCCTTCCTCAACTTCGCGAGTTCTTAACCACTCGAGCTCGCGCTCTCGAGAGTGTCGTCGTCGCGACTTCGGACAACAAGGCCACTTCATCTGGAGCAGCCTCACCTTCGGCCCGAAGCACATCGGCACGAACTTCAGCTGGTGCTAAGGCGATGACGGCGTCGGCATCTCCAGCTTCGTCGAGCGACATCGCAAACCGGGAGAAGAGGCGAGCGGTCTCTTCAAATGTGCCTCTGTCCCCCGCTGGCCCCGCGACGGAGAATTGCCATTATTGTTTGGGTCCGCATTATATAACTAAGTGCGATGTCTTCCGCAAGAAAACACCTCGGGAACGACGCCTCATCGCCGAGCAGAGACGGCTCTGCTTTAATTGCCTCGGACCACATTCTGCGGTCAATTGCAGAGTCACCGGACGATGCTTCGAGTGCGGCGGGAAACATCACACCATGATTCACCTGCCAACTTCTACGGTCGCTTCAAGGAGTCCGGCAGCTAAGCCATTGGCCTCTTCGTCGCCTACTGAGCCTCAGGCTTGACTTTTGAGTCACCAATGCGACGTCACTTCAGGCGCACCTCGATCATCACCGGATCTCTTCACATCGGACGCTTCTGGCAACTTCGGCAATTCTTCGGGTTCACTTCATAGCACGGATCTCTTCACATCGGACGCTTCTGGCAACTTCGGCAATTCTTCGGGTTCACTTCATAGCACGGAACGTAAGCGCACTTCAGCCATCAAATCGGTAAGACCTTCTGTATTACTCGCTACCAGTCAAGCCGTTATTACTTCGTCATCGGGCGCTTCACATCGGATTCGACTTTTGGTCGACCCCGGGGCAGAACTCTCGTTCATTTCTGAACGTCTGGTTCAACTTCTGCGTCTGTCTCGGGCGGCCGCCTCAATCAACATTCTCGGCATCGGCAGCCAAGCGGCGGGACGGACGCGGGGAGCTACAACCATTCAGCTCACTTCAATCCATGATCCTTCGTCGGTCATTACGGTCACCGCATATATTCTGCCCGTCCTAACTTCGACGCTGCCTTCGTTCACTTCTTCGAGGCAATGGCCTCATCTTCATGGTTTACTTCTGGCCGATCCTGACTTTCTGAAACCGGGATCCATCGACTTCATCCTCGGCGCTGATTCCTATGGCTTACTAGTGGAATCGGACCTTATCAAAGGTCAACCCACGGAGCCTATCGCTCAACGGACTCACCTCGGATGGATCGTCCTCGGGCCAGTCGACGCCTCCACTTCAAACACGGCTCGTATTCAATATTCTTCGACCGATGACGAGGTCACTTCGTTGCTCGCAAAGTTTTGGGAGCAGGAGGAAGTTCTTCCGGACTCGGCCCCTACACCCGACCCGGACGAAGCCTCTTGTGAGCAACACTTCCGAGACACGCATACCAGGGACTCTTCCGGCCGATACGTCGTACGGCTTCCCTTCAAGGCCTCACCTTCGACACTCGGTGATTCGTATTCGGGAGCAAAACAGTGTCTTCTTCGGCTCCAACGACGCCTTGCTTCAACCGAGACGTATCGAGCTCTTTACCACGGCTTCCTTCAAGAGTACGAGACCTTATCGCACATGGTTCGTGCCACAAAAGCGACTACTTCAACATCCCGGTATTTCCTTCCGCATCATGGCGTCTTCCGTGCTCAGAGTACGTCGACGAAACTTCGCGTCGTCTTTAACGGTTCCTTCAAAACGACAAGCGGAACTTCACTGAACGACATTCTTCACACCGGAGCCAAACTTCAGCGGGACACTTCAGACGTTCTCTTATGGATCAGACGGCATCGCTTCATCTTCGCCACGGACATTACCAAAATGTTCCGGCAAATTGCCGTGCCTCCGGACGATTGGGACCTTCAACAAATCCTATGGGTCGATTCTCAAGACCGAATCGTCCCATACCAGCTGACCACCGTTACATATGGATTGAGCTGTGCACCCTTCCTCGCCATCCGGGTCCTGCTTCAACTTGTTGAGGACGAAGGACACGACTTCCCACTGGCGGTTCGACCGTTGACGGAAGGCAGATACGTGGACGATATCTTCGCTGGCGCTGACACTATTGACGAACTTCAGTCAACGGCGGTGCAACTTCAAGGACTCTGTCAGCGCGGATGTTTCCCACTTCAAAAATGGACGGCGAACTCTAAGAAGGTTCTTCAACATGTCTCTTCAGACGCTCAATCGGATGCTATTCTCCTTCAATCGGACGATTCGAACGTGAAACTTCTCGGCCTCGTATGGAATCCCGTCGAGGACAACTTCCGCTTCACACTTCAGTCCTCCTTCAACTCGGAGATCACGAAGAGGACAATTCTTTCGGAGACGGCTTCTTTGTTCGATCCATTGGGCTTCATCGCACCCGTAATCATCGTCGCGAAGGTCTTCCTGCAGGAACTATGGTTGGCTAAACTTCAGTGGGATGACCAACTTCCAATGCGGCTCCAGGAGAAATGGCAACGCTTCAGAGACAGCATGAGCGATCTCTCGCTTATCAGTCTCCCGAGATGGCTACAACTGTCACCTTCACATCAGGTTGAACTTCATGGTTTCTCAGACGCTTCACAATTGGCCATGTCAGCAGTCGTTTACCTTCGTTCAACTTCACCAGGCGGCTCCACCACAGTCACGCTAATTTCTTCGAAAACGCGAGTCGCACCATTGAAACGACTGTCAATTCCCCGACTCGAATTGAATGCCGCTCTTCTCTTGGCACGGCTTCTGGGTTATGTTCAGAGAACACTCGACCTCGGAGGAACTCCGGTATTCCTCTGGACAGATTCTTCAGTGGCATTGACATGGATCACTTCACTTCCCGCCAAATGGAAGGACTTCGTACGGAACCGGGTAACTTCGATCCAAGAGCTCACTTCGCACGCAACATGGCGGTTCATTGCGGGCAAGGAGAATCCGGCTGATTGCGCTTCACGCGGGCTTACGCCCCGACAATTAGCGAAGCATCTTCTATGGTGGCATGGGCCACCTTGGCTCCGACTTCCCCAACAGTCTTGGCCAACTTCTTCTGCCGACGCTCCTCCGGATTGCGACCTCGAGCAGCGCCCAGGTCTCGCCTTCATCACCACTTCAGAGCGTAGTCTTCAGGTTTGGGATCTCCTCGACAGGTACGCTTCCTTCACGCGACTTCTGAGGATCACCGCCGTGTGCCAACGAGCGGCAGCACGCTTCAAACGGCTTCCTCACACTTCCTTGGTTTTCTTTCTCACACCTGGAGACTTAGAAGAAGCAAAATTCTTTTGGATACGCCTCGTTCAACGAGCGTACTTCGCGACAGAGCTTAGACTTCTTGCAGCCGGATCGACACTTCCCAAGGGAAATCCCTTGACCGCCCTCACGCCTTTCATCGACCAGCAAGGGACGCTTCGAGTCGGAGGGCGGCTAAAGCATTCACTTCTTCAACCCGAGGCGAAGCATCCACCAATCTTACCTCGGTCTTCACGGCTCACCTCGTTAGTCATCTCGGACGCACACTTCCGCACGCTTCACGGGGGTACACAAACCACTCTCAGCTTCCTTCGACGATCGTATTGGATACCAGGCGGTCGAGCACCAATCCGATCGTTCATTCTTCGCTGCACGACGTGTGCGAGACAACGCGGACTTCAAGCGCAACAGCTTATGGGCCAACTTCCATCCGCACGCGTCACTCCTTCACGACCGTTCTTCCACACAGGTCTTGACTACGCTGGACCCTTCATCATCAAGACATGGCGTGGACGACGAGCAAAAACTTATAAGGGCTACCTCGCGGTTTTTGTCTGTTTCTCAACATCTGCGGTCCATCTGGAACTCGTCACAGATTACACTTCGGAAGCCTTCATTGCAGCATATCGGCGGTTTTCAGCCAGACGAGGCATCTGTCACTCCCTTCATAGTGACTGTGGCACAAACTTCATCGGGGCAGATGCGGCACTTCAGGCATTATTCAAGGCTGGTTCAGCGGAGATGAACTCTACAATCATCTCCCTGACCAACCTCGGTACAAAGTGGTCCTTCAACCCTCCGGCAGCACCTCACATGGGCGGTAAATGGGAGGCCGCTGTAAAATCCGCGAAATACCACCTTCGTCGGATAATCGGGGAAACTTCACTTACGTATGAAGAATTTACGACTCTTCTTACGCAGGTGGAGGCCGTACTCAATTCAAGGCCACTTTGTCCCTTGTCGGACGACCCTGAGGACGTAGCTCCTCTTACTCCGGGTCACTTCATCATTGGGGAAGCGTTGACCACCCTGCCAGAACCATCACTGACCGCACTTCCGGAACCCCGGCTTTCACGATGGCAACTCCTTCAAGCCAAACTTCAACACTTCTGGCAGAGATGGTCTTCGGAATATCTTCAACGGAGCCTGTCAACTTCGAAATGGCACCACCCTTCACACGAGATACGAGTCGGCTCTCTCGTGCTCATCACGGATGAGAGACTTCCACCATCACGATGGCCATTGGCTCGAGTGATCGAACTTCACCCCGGATCCGACGGTCTCACTCGAGTCGTGACACTTCGAACGGCCTCTTCGACCTTCAAGCGACCAACTTCAAGGCTAGCGGTACTTCCAGTGGATTCTTCGGCAACAACAGTCGCCGAAGGCGGGGAGTATGTTCAGAAAAGTTCGTAGTGCCGGGAGTTCATGCGAGAGGTCAGCAGCTCGTGGCCTATGACACTCGCTTGGACTCTGCGGTACTCGAACGCTCGGACCTATTCCCCCACTCTTCGGTCATCGATCTGGATCGATTTCCGTCTTCTTCACTTCAACGGCGAATTTCCAAGTGCGAGCGTGTTACTCTTCTCCCTTCGAATATTTCAAAGTTCTGTTCAGTATTCTAACCCGGCTTTTCTCTGTACTCATTCTTTCGATTCTGTGGATTTATTTGTGACTCTCGGCTTCTCATACGGTACCCTTCTTCCGAATCAGTGGACCAACCGATTTACGACCGGCTTTTTCCATTCGATTCTTCTTCCTCCTCACGGCTAACACTTCGGCACTATTCTCGGCAACGACACGGCTTATTACAAGGACTTCTCTAACGGACACGGGCGCGAGGCCGGGCGACCGCCATTATTGTGATAGTGAAAAATACAACTGTTAAGTTTGAGTCTGTGCGGTCTCTTCATTGCTCATTATTTTCTTGGACCCTTCCAAGTCTCCTCGAATTTTCCTCCGATTTTTCCTGCCGTTTTCACCGAAGACCAGATCCGAGGTCTGTCATCCAGACAACGGTCAAACAAGTTTTAGCATGCAATTACTGATAAGAGCAGAATGGCATTATTCGGGTAATATTAATATTAAGACGATGGAAAAGGTCAATATAATCGCAAAAAATAAATAATAAATGATTCTCGAAGACGGTTACTATTTTAAAGAAGGGCGAAGCATCATTAGGTGCAAAATAATCTGATGCAACCCGTGAAAATCTGTGTTTTCCCGAAAATGTCGCCTTATACTGAGAATAGTTTGGTGAAAAAATGTCAGCTGTCTCTCTCACATTTACAGTAGCTCGGTCGATATTGCACAGCGCCTTAAGGGTCAGTGTGACATGTACCACGTGACATATGAGTGCGAGAGAGATAGATGGAAATGTCGTTTCATAAACGCTTCGAAACCGTGCGGGTGGTATAAACCGAACGGGGGGCATTGCATTTTTGATACAATTGTGAATCATGTGAGACAAATTTCATCCCAAACGATTGTGTGTAACCGGAGATTTTACGAAAGGCGTTTTCGAAGTGATTTCGAAGTGTCCCCCTGATTCTTAAGGTTGCGTTTATTTGAAGGTTGAACGAAGCCTTTTTGATTATCATAATTAAAAGATGGTCGTGGATTATAAAAAGAAAAAATTGCGAGCAGAGTTTTTATTTTTTTCTCCTCACTAAACAACTTATCAAATAATACAATTCTATTACACTCATATTGAAAGAACTAAGACAAGTAAGTTTTTTTACTTTTTAGAAATACGAAAATAGGAAATTAATTCAGCATAAAAAAATAATATCAGGTAATTTCTCTTTGCGATGGAAAAAAACAACATAGCATAGAAAATGAAAATACATAGCGATAAATTAAGCAGTTATTGAAGTTATAAACTTCCTGCAGCACCTCTTCTAGTCAATTGACAAAAGGAAACATTTGATTTTTTCTTACTTATAGAAATAAAGAAAAATCAATCGTTGCTTCACTTATTCCTTTTTCTTTCTGTAAGAAAGAAAAATAATAAGTAAAGTGTCGCAATCGTGTCTTTTCTCACTGTTTTTTCGTTATGAGAGAACGAAAAAGAGCCGATCGTTTATTTTGTTACGTTTTTTTCTCTTATGATAAGTACGTTTTGTACATAGCGGAAAAATAAATTTTATCAAAAAATATAATACTTTTTTCTTCGAGTTCGAAAAATAGACTTAACGCCCTTCGGACCATTGTAGGATTTTTAAACTGAACCGTCACTATATACATGTAATAACATTAATGTACTTAAATGTAAAACAATTTTTGGCCATCGTTCCTTAATCAGGTACTAAGATGAGTTTCTACATCTTTTTTTGTGTGTATGCAGCCAAGTTCTGAGCTGTGGAACTTTGCGATATCTGAGGCAATCATTTTCGTCGATCAATTTTTGCATCTGATCTCCTGTCGGCATGTTTCCCGCTTGGATCATTTCTTTGAAGGCTCCGAGTACAGTAAAACGTTCTTGATTAGTCCAACGTCGGTGGCTATATCCTGGACGAATAGCGGAAAGCGATTTTTGGCTTACATTTGGAATCGATGTTGTCTTACTGTTCGTAGAACAATCTGTACCATTAGTACTCGGATTTTCGTTATCTGAAAAAATCATAATTTTAATAGCCAATAATTATCAACGACGGGGGTGGTGAAATGTTTATATTATATAAAAAGATATTTACCTTCAGGCTCGTTCAGAAACGAATTTTGAGTTTCGACCGTCGATCTGGCATTTTCTTCTTCGTCACTAGTACTGTCATCGTCACTCCGTGTACCTTGAGTACCTTGAGCCATTTCAAGTAATTGTGAAATTTTTATGATATCGTTCTGCATGACCGGTTGGCGATAAATATTTTTATGAATTTTATCAGCATGACCCATGAACTCCGCCAAACTGCATTTGGTTGCGATATGTTTTCGCAGTTGGGTGCCTCGAAGAGTATTCGGCAATTCTGCACCGCACTGCTGTGCGAACTGCCTCATCAAATCGCACGCTCGCAGATATTTGAACCGATCTCGATCCTTAGATGGTATGCCGAAGACATATGGATTCCTATCCGAGACTCCCACGTCAGTACGATATTTTCGAATCATTGGCAACGAATCTAATAAATTAGAGGGAACCAAAACGGGTACGCGTCTACCGCGTTTTCCACGAATCACGAATCGTACGTATTTCCTCGCCAGTGATTGTCCTTCCTTCGACAAACTTGCGTATGTGTCTTCATCTGCAGATTTATCAATGCCTTGATGAGAATCGAAATCTTCAAGATAAATCCGTTCTATTTCTCCAGCTCGACGACGATTGAAGAGCTGCAGAGAAATCATAGTCACTTCTGCGAGTTTTCGCCAATTTTCCAAAAATTCCGGTGAGTCCTTGGCTAACTCCTTAATTCGTTCTAAATATGTTTCACGTTCTGATTTAAGAAAATTATGCAGCTTCATAATATCATCGAGACTTGGAAGGATCACTTTTTTCGTCTATTATTTTGCAGTTGCGTTTCGAGTACACCTCTGTTAACGCTAGTACCGTAATCTTCGCTCATTAGCTTTAAAAAGTCTTCGACCCGTTTCTGGTCATGTACTAGCTCTGCCTTGATATATTCAGAACGGAGTATCTCCCCGACATGTCTGAGCAACGTACCGAGATTCGATGCAACTGCTGGATGCATATAGGTATGAGTACTCTCGTCGAAATTGGCGACAATTTTGACCGCTCGAATAGCCTCGTCGTAATGTCGTGGTAGGAATACATCGATAAACGTTTCTATTCCACGATTGTAATCTTTCATGATAATCAAAAAACGACCTAACAGACGTATACGCCCTCGAATCATTTGAAAATGGTGCTGATGTGTTCCGTACTTGTCGCACTGTTTATTCGTGCGGACCACGTTGTCTTCTCGCATATACGGGAATATTTGTGCTCTGACTGCACTGTTTGCTACTTCGTGAACTCTCGCAGAAACTTTTCGTCCTTTGACCACGACGAGTCTTTCCTTTTTGCCGACTTTCTTCGTACATTTTCGAAAGTGATGTCGCAGAACCGATCGTGCATATTGACCGTTGCAATTTCCACACGGCAAAAAATCCTCTGCTGATTTTTTCATTCGTTCGTGCGGTCGTCGAACCACTAACAACTCGCCAGCGTTGAATCGCTTGTCTGTATTATACAGATGATCTCCATTTTTCCTAATTCCTGAAATTATTTGTTTACGCTCTAACGTCTTCGGTGGTAACCCTATGAATTTTTTTACGTCCTCTTCATCCTTGTGATAAAGTTCTAGATGGCGAGCTAGCTTGAGTTGGTGGGTCTGGCAATGAAAACAGAAATGTGTTTTTTTCCACGACTTAGTTATCGTGGAAGTTGCCACTATCAAATCTGCATCATCGGGTGCTGACATTCCACATCTATTAGTTCCTAAGCTAATATTGAGCGATGAATCGCTTTGTTTTCGCATCTGTTTATGGTTTATAGACTTTTTCAGCATTCCGCCTGCAGTGCTGCCTGTGTCAGAATCCGTCTCCTCTGCTGATGGAATGTAATCATCACTATTCGATTCAGCCAAACTTTCCAATTCTAAACCGAAATTATAATAAATACTATATAAATATGTGAAAAAGTGAAAAAGACAGCGAAAAGCAAAAGTAAAAGAAGATAATCTAAAAATATGTTTTAAGTATAAATTATTTTTTCAACTTTCAAAAACGATATTTCATGAATAGTGTTATGGATCAGCTTGTGCAGATCCGCCAAAGGGGTAATTTTTGCTGCCACCAACAGAGCTCTGAAGGCGCTCTGTAATATAGGGAGGAATTAAGGGAAGGAAGATTGTTAGAGTCGTAGCGTGCGGAAGCGTCGGAAGGACGTGAATTGCCGCTCGTCCCATACGGGCCCGAGATCCTCACGGGGCGGGGGAAGAGAGAAGGGTGTCAAGAAATTCGTATTAGGCCGTTTAAAGCCCGTACTAAGTTTATTGCACCGTAAAAGATGCGTGAAATCGTTTACAATCGGTTTCCATGGGTACAAATAATAAAGTTGATAACTTACAGTGGCTGTTCCCGCAGGTCGACGCACGCTCGCTTGTTCACTTAAGCCTACGCTTACTGTCCCTATTGTTTCGCGAAACACCACCTACTGGTCACTACACTTGAGTCTTTGTTGATTATTAGAATGTAAAAGAGATATATAAACGATAGGTAGGATTATTCGATGTTTGGTTATGTTTATAAATGATTATTTTATGTTTGGCTACTTCTAGAACGATTATTTGATCTTTGATTATGTGATACGCCGAACACTTTATCCCGGTTTCGGGTAGCCGTGGAGAGCCAGAGTTCGCCGACACGTCGGCTTTTTATTAAGGACTACGGCCTGTTCCCGGTCTGACTTCCCAACGTCGGGCACGCGGCGGGGGTTTTCTGCTCGAAATCTCAAGCAGCACTGATCACTTTTTCTAATTCCGTTCTCACTCCGGGTGGCCGCGGACCCCCGGTGGGAGAACGGAAAATTTTAGAAATCGCGCACATTCTGCAATGTGCGTGCAATTCTTGGAAGACCTCCGCCGCGTTTCTCACGCGTCAGCGGCGCGTGCACGGCCGGGTCGTTCGATTTCGCTGATCCTGGGCGTTGACTCCTCGGAGGTTGAAAGCGCGTGGGCCCAGGGTCAGCGACGTCGTTGTTGCCACGGGGGAGTAATTACCCTCAGGTAGTCACTCTATGGCCACAACACTCACCCCCCCTTGAGGAACCGACGTCCTCGTCGTCTCGCTCCTATTTGGACGGCAGGTGAAACTGGATAGGGCGCCGTCCTCGGAATCCGCCCCGCCCGCGACAGGCAACAGTCGATGGGACCGTCTCGACGAGAATGACGCTGTCGTCGGATTGGTCCTCGGACGCGCTCGCGTAGTCATCCTCGCCGTCCTCCGAAGTGGCGGGTGACTCCTTCTTGACGTCAGCGTTCTCTGACGACTCGGCGGGCCTCTCGAGGTCCGCGGGATCCTCTGGTGAGACCGTGGCGGCATCGGTGAGAGTCTCGGCGTCCTTTTGTTTAGGCCCAGCGTCCGTATTCGTCCCGGCCTCGCGCGTCTCGACGGCCTCCGCTTTCCCCACCCACCGTATGTACTTATATTCCTCGCCCGGAAGTAGCTCCAGCTTTGGCGTCTGGGTGCAGGCAACCGCAGTTGGCCTATTCTTCGGAGTCGACAGGGCTGGTCCCGTCGGGGCGGCGCGCGGTAAGGATACATGCATCCCCTCCCGCTCGAATCGCGCGGCGCACTGGCCAACGTGCGCGAAGTACGTCTCGGGGGGCTGCGCGATGTCGCATATCGGGCATTTGGGCCTTTTGGCGACGCGGGCGCGCTGATGCATCGCCCGCTCTATGCATCGCGCCGATCCTGGGCATGTCGGCGGCGTCGCGCGGCACACCGGACACTGCGGCGTCTCCGCAGAGGATGTAGCACGCGACGATGTTCTTGCAGCCGCGCGCGAGCGAGAGCGTGCTCGGTTGGCCGGCTCGGCTTGCGCGCGATACTCGCGAGTTCAGCGTAGAAAATTGTCTGCGCAAGACACGAAATGTTCCTCGTACTTGGACGAGGATCCTTGGACCTCGCACAACCAACACTTTACAGACGCCGATGCGCGCTGCGAATACAGCCGGTATCGTTCCGCGCACGTCATGAACCCCGCGCACTGTGGTTCGAATTTAGCACAGAACGGGCACTTTCCCTTCTGGGCGTATGCGGCGACGGCGGCGTTCATACTTGCAATTTTCACTTTCTTTTTTTTTCTTTATTTGAATTCTCAAGTCGGCGAGGTGTTGACTCGTCGGTTGCCGCAGCGGTTCTGACGAGCCTCGGTTGCGCCTCGGCATCGCTTGGCCTCCCGCCCGCTTCGTTCTTTCTTTCTTAGAAGCTTTCTTAAAATTGTAGTCGGGAGATTAGGGAACAAGGGACTCTTGGCGAGGTACGGCTCGGGGTAAAGTCCCAGCGGGGGCTGGGACTACGGCTACGGCGACAGGCGGGTGCGCAATCTCGGCGTACTCGACTTCATGCTGACGCGGCGTTGCGGGCAGCGCCTCGAGTTTTATTGCCGGTGTTGGGTTCTGTTTCGACGGCCGTTTTTTTCCTCTGCATGCTATGACCGATCCCAGGCAACAAAGCAGGCGTAGTATTTGCCGTCGGGCTAAGTAACTCATGAATGTTAGGATGATGAAACCCTGCCCGGCGAAACCCGCGATGGTGATGAAGTGCTGTTGTTGCCCCTCTCGAGTGTACTGCCCGATAGCGTGTATCTGGGCTTCGATGTCCGAGAGTGAGTCCCCCTCTCCGGGGTTCCAAGAATCGGTTCGACTGAGATCGGATGGTGCGCCCATCACAGATTTGAGCAGATGGGGGCTCGTTACAGAGGCCTCGTGTAGCACTGGCGCGATGACCGTAACGTTCAGAGAAAGGCGAGGGCGGTAATGATAAATTGTATCGCTCTCATATGTCCGCACCCCGGTGAGGGTGGTACTCCTCATGAGGCCGACGCAATTTGGGCTCACGCGAAGGATGCCGACGTTATTAATAATAATCTGCCGTATCGGTATGTTAGGGCAGATTATTTGCACGTTTTCTTCTCGAGAAAGAGAATAGAGCCAGCCTCCTTGTGCAGGTAGATGGGTCCAATGCGGCTCATGATAAGGCCGAATGCGAACGTCGCATCGTCGCATGATCTCGGGCGACGGGTTCGTCAGCATTTGCAACTCACACATGGTCGAGGTGGCGGCTTCATGTACCGGCACGCCTCCCGCACACAGCAACCGCTTCTCGGATGATCGGCAGGCGCGCACATAGTTAGAGTCGGCGACGAAGTATGTTCGCTGGTTTAATGATAAGGCGATATACGATACGGCTGGCTTGATATACGCCGAGCCGGTGCCGTTGTTGAATGTCTGCGGTACTGGCCACGGGTGCATCCGGTAGAGATCGTATTTCGTGCGACCGAGTATCGGTATGTGCACGATTATCATTACTCGTTCTTGATGATACACGAGGTCGGTCCAGGCAAGGTTAGCGATAGATTCTGGTCGTAGGTGTTCGATGGGGAGGGGGAACTCTAGGCCGACAGCGCGAAGCTGCGCCTCCCGAGCGATGGCGCTCAGCTGTTCGGCGGTGAGGATCGCCGGATCGAAGCGCCCCTCCCTAGCGGTCACGGTGACGCGAAGGTACTGTTCTAATGTCCCGACGTAATGATCCATCTTCTCGATCACTCTTTGCGCGTAATTAACGATGGTACTGTTATAGTGGTTCAAGGTCGATTGATGGCTTACGGTGAGCATGTCCGTTTGCAAGGCGAGCACGTACCCCCGTATACTGTCAACACGCTTGGTTTGTTCTAGATGCTGCTGGTGTAAGTCCTGCATGTGTGATCTCGTGATGTGCATCTGTTGCTCCATAAGATGCGTTAGGTTTTTCTGATCCTTGAAAAGGCGGTCGATTTGCCCGTTCATATAATCCGCGTCGTCTCCCGTGAGAGTCCCGAAGAGAGATTTGCTCAGGGACCCGATAATGCCCAGGGGCGCAGAACGTCGCTGCAGCGTTCGCGTTCCGATGCTGGGGTCTTGCTTAGGCCGTGTGTACTCCGATACGGCCCTTAACTCGCCGAGCAGTCGAGTAGCCCGATGAAGTTGCGTCACGATTTCGTCGTACCGCAGCAATTCCTTGCAGCTTGACTTCCGATTGACCGCCATGCATCCCCGGTAGACTTCCTCCAAGGTCGCACCGTCTGTTGGGTAATCCCGAGCTAGTTGCTCCACCTCGATGAACACGGTGACTCGCCAATCCGCCTGCTGCAGCTGCAAGGTGGTGGTCAGTTCATAGTAGAGGCCGCTGCAATCTTCAATGGGGAGTACCTGATACGCATTATCAGGACGGAGGTCGATAGACGCCGTCGCGGTGATGATAACGAAGTACGTGATTCCCAGTAGGTTGATTGCGGCGCTCATCCTTTCGCGTGACGGTCTTACCGACTATTTGAGAAATATACGTGCGTATACGCTTAGATATAATTGATACCGTTGTACTATATTTACTAGCAAGGTAATAATCTTTTTCCTCGGCGAGTGGGATAGGTTGAGAATGAATTTCGGGAATCGGAAAGAATTTATTCGGCATCGTTGTCATTTGGACAATTTGGAAAAATGTTATTTTATTTCTATCTTTTTTATTATTATTATTATTATTATTATTAAAAAAATTTTTTTTCACAAGTGGGCAAGCTTAACCTTGTCCACGTGTTTGCGGAACCTCTTTCCGTTCGAGGCTTCGAGGACGACATTGCTCTTGTCGGTGACTTGACAAATGACATATGGTCCCTTATAGTACGCTTCGAGTTTGCCCTTCCGGGGTTCCTTCAGAACGTAAGCCATATCGCCGGGTCTACCCATGAAGGGATGGCTGTTACGGTCGTAATATTTTTTCGAGCCTTCTTTCGCCTGATTCAAATGATCTCCCCCTATTCGGCAGATTTCGGCTTGCCTCTTAATTAATTCGGCAAGAAACGAATTGCTAGTGGGAAGGGGGTGGGAATCGGTGTTATAGCCGCTCATGGGCCGGATTATTCTCCCGAAAACAAACTCATTGGGGGTGAAGTTGGTAGCCTCGTGGACTGTGCTGTTGTAGGAGGCCTCGGCAAAGGAGAGCATTTTATCCCAATCTTCAAATCGATCGGAATAGGCACGTAGATAGTCGGCTAGTACGCGGTGGCTACGCTCTAACGAGCCATTAGTTTGCGGGCGATAACCGGAGGTGGTTAGGTGGTGAATTTTGCACAGTCGGCATAGTTCCCGGATTAGTTGATTGATAAAGGCGGTACCGCGATCCGTGAGAATGGCTCGGGGTGCGCCGTGTACATTAATCAATCGGCGAATCATTGCCTCAGCGACGGTTTCGGCCCGCAGATCTGGGATGGCCTCCGCGATACAGAATTTGGAGAGGTTGTCTTGCAGGGTGAGGATGTGCCTATTACGGTTAGTTGTAGTCGGTAACGGCCCTACGGTGTCCAGAGAGACTTTGTCGAACACGTTAACGGGAGTATCGGTTATGAGCATCGGCTCGCGCGTGCGAACACGGACGAGTTTATTTTCCTGGCATCTTTGGCAATGGCGAATAAAGTCCTGTACGTCGTTTCGTAGAGTAGGCCAATGAAAGCGCTCTCGAATTCGGCGGTACGTTTTGTTTACGCCCTTGTGTCTTCCCCAGGGGCTTTCATGGCATTCTGTGATGATCCCGAGTCGGGCTTCGGTCAGGGGGATGATTATTTTCCCATAGCATATCGTTACGCGAATTCCGGACGTACCGAAGATATCATGAATCAAGGGAAGCAGGGTATCGTGAGGTAGGTCATCGGGTAAATCGCCGTGCCGGCTTAGCCGAAGAGACCCGATACCGGTTCGGAGCGCGTGCTCCCGGAGTACGGTCAAGCCCGCGGCGACATTCTTCACGTTGACGTCGTCGTAGTATTTCTCGGTTATTATGATGCTGAAGATATTATGCATCTTTCGCGGGGTAATAAGAAGTCCCCCGACCGATAATTTTTGGGATCGCACGGTGGCGGGATCAATAAGGCCTAGATCGCAGAGTATTCGAGCTATGGGGGTCGTAAATTCGCCATCGGCGGAGATGAAATGCACGTAATTACCGCGGGTGTGCGTGAGAGAGTCACGACAGCCTACTATACGAGGTAGTTCGGCAGTCGTAACCGCGCCTTTGGCCTTTCTGGGCGAGATATCGAGGGTCCGAATTGCCGACTCTTCAAATTCCTTAGGGTCGCAGCAGGGATCGGGTGTCAGTGGCTCGACGCACGATTTCGTTTCGTTCGCATCGCTCTGGTACTCCCCGGCGCGCGGCGAATTCGGGGGAGGGAGCGAGAAGGACGGAGATGGCAAGGCCGACCGAGGTCGGGCCGGCGCGATGGTTTGGGTCGACGACGGCGTCGCGTCGCCTAGCGACAGCGCCATCATGGATTCCGACGGCGGATGTGGAGGGGAGGGCCACGTGCGCGCCGGCCGGTGCTCGTTTGGGGCCTGCAGCGTGTGGTCGTGCAAGACCGTAGAAGCGGCTATCGGCGGGTGACGCAACTCGGCTTCGCCGTCTGCCTCCCCCTCCTCGTCCCAGTCATATGGCCGAGGCGTACGGTTTCCCGTACAGCTCGTTCTTCTAATTAATTCCTCGTCGGTTAGATCTGGCCATCGTCGGGATAAATTGTTTATTCGGTCGACGAGGATCGAGTCTCCCTTCTCAATGTCAAAGGGATCCATCTCCTTAAGAATCTCTTGGACATTCTCGTCGATTTGCTCCGTATCAGATATTGTCTCGGGCAAAATGGTTTCGTCGGTCTTGGAATCGTCTCGGAATTTTTCCTCGAGCCGTTTGATGGTCTCGTCATACTTGCAAATCGACGTCCTAAGTTGGTCGGGCATGGTTGGCGTTGCGTCGTCCGTTTCCTCCATCGTGCTCTCGTCGGAGTCGCTGGGAGGGCCTGGGGAGGCAACAGCGACGCTTGGTCCGGCGTTGGGTCGGTCTCGTTCGCTCAGGCTTGCCTCGTCGTCGCTGGGGGGAGCGGCGGCCTTGGCAATCGGAGCTCGTGGTCGCACGAGGCGGCGGGGCGGCTGCATCGGGGCCTTAAAGACCCGGTCAGCTGTGCGAGCGGGCCGGGGTTCATCGTCCGAGCTTGTGCCGGAGACCTCGAGGTAATTTGGAGAAGGGCGAGGCGGGTCCATGCGCAAGCGTGTACGTGTCGCAATGGCGCTCCGATCCAAGGGTACGGAATTTTTGGTTCTATGACCCATTGAGCTCGGGAGTTTCCCTCGACCGGGGCGCACGAGCGTGGGGTCAGAACCGATCCGAGGGCGACCTTGTTGTATTGGCAGGACGCGTTTCACCCCCCCCTTGGGATTCGGATTCGCTCGTGGATTCGGAGCTCCAGCCGATTACGGGATTTCGTGATAAGGCGTCGGCGTTGACGTTTAGTCGACCCGGCTTGTATACGAACTCGTAATCGTAGTTCTGCAAGCCGAGCCGCCAGCGCACGAGTCTTTTTCCGGGGTCGCTCATTGAGCCTATCCATTTTAACGGTTCGTGGTCGCAGATTAATTTGAACCTTCGGCCGTATAAATAAGGCTGGAAGTGCTCGATGGCTTTTATGACTGCGAGGCATTCTTTCTCGGTCGTACCATAACCAATCTGCGCGGCAGAGAGGACTTGAGAGTAATAAGCGATCGGCCAGTCTTGCCCGTCCCGTTCTTGCCCCAGGACAGCTCCGACGGCAATATCAGAGGCGTCGGTCGTAAGGACGAAGGGTCGATTGAAATCGGGGTATTGTAGGACGGGCTCCTGGCAGAGGGCCCTGCGCAAGTCACGGAAGCTTTTCCTCTGGGTCGCACCCCATTCGAACGGTTTGCCCTTTTTGTAAGGTCTGAGAGTGGCTTGGCACGGGCCGAAAAATTCTCGATAAACCGGCGATAATATCCAGCAAGCCCCAGGAATTGGCGTACGTTCTTGACCGTTTTTGGAACGGGGAAATGTCGTACTGCCGCTAATTTCCGCGGGTCTGGGCGGAGCCCATCTCTACCGAGCACGTGTCCGAGGTATGCTACTTCGCGTTTGAGGAATTCGCATTTATCGGGCCCCAGCACCAGATTGGCCTCGCGAAGTCTCGCGAACAATCGGCGGACCTTTACAGCGTGTTCCTCCAGAGTCTTGGCAAATACCACGATGTCGTCCAGGTATACGAACAATTCCGTACCCTGGAGACCCCGCAGCACGTTGTCCATGAGTCTCTGGAAAGTCGCCGGCGCATTTTTTAAACCTTCCGGCATCCGAGTGTACTCGTAGTGGCCGTTAGGGGTAGAAAAGGCGGTTTTCGCGCGATCACGGGGGTCCATAGGGATTTGCTGGAATCCCGTCGCTAGATCGAAAGTCGAGAAGTAACGGGCGTCCCCCAATTGGTCCAGTATATCTAGTATATTGGGCAATGGGTACGCGTCCGAGATGGTCTTCTCGTTGAGTTTCCGGAAGTCGATGACCATGCGCATTCGCAGGCGGCCTTGGGAGTCGGTTTTTTTTGGTACAATCCATACGGGAGAGTTATAAGGAGATCGCGAAGGCGCGATTAAATTATCATTCAGTTTGTTACGGACTTGCATCTCGACCTCGTCTCGATGGATCAAGGGAAACCGATACTGACGAGTATTTATCGGCAGGTCGTCCTGCATCGGGATGCGATGCGCCACACGTGATGTAGCGGGGAGTTTATCTCCGGGTAATTTGAATCTCAAAGGGTCCTCCTCGACGAGTCGACGTACGTGGTCTTGCTCGAGGGCGTTGAGATCTTGGAGTCGTAGGGCTTGTAATATGGCGGTTACTCGGTCCGTCGGGGCCTCGGCCTCGTCGTCCGAGGACGATGCACGGTCCCAATTGGACTCAAAGTCGTCCGCATGGCAATAGTCGAAAGGGATCAAATTCTGAGGGGGCACCGCGACGGTCACCTCTCGGTCGAGGGTATTAATGGCCATAACGTGGCAAACCCCGCGTTGCTGCGTAACAAGAGCGTCTCCTATATACAGACCGTCCGGTATGGATATACGAGGGAGATAACCTTCGCGCAGGTCAGGGTTTATTACCTCGACCGGCAACGGCGTACGGGTGCGCGCGCGTATAGTAAATACTCTTGGTTTCGATGATTTTCCTTCGGCGGTGACGAACATGCGGGGTCGTATAGGGTCGCTTGCCATTATCAGGGCATTGTGATGAAATGAGATCTCGGCTCGCTCGCGGCGGAAGAATGGCTTTCCGACGAGACCGTTGCTATCAGTCGCAAAGACGTCTACAACGTGAAACGTGCGAGGGAACCCGTTTATCGTTAACGTAACGGTGCCAAGCGACCATGACTTTTCGTGCGAGGGCCCCGTGTACTCTCGCCGCCGCGATGTGTCAATGGGGACATTTTCACGGAGCGCGCATTTTTTAATGAAATTCAGTGCCGACCCGGTGTCGCAGAAAAAATTATCTGTCCCTAGTATGAGCTCTGGCGCGGATAGTCGGACTACGGGTGTCTCGCAGGAATCGTCCGTGTCCGATGATACGTTCGTTTTGTTGGCGTCTGAGGTAGTTATGTTTGGAAGGTTACCTTCCGACCTCCCGGGATAATTTCGTTCGGCTTGGACTGGCCCGTCGCAGCGGCGCGACGAGCCCCCTGGAAGTTTAAAGGCTCGGGTGTCTGACTTCGCGGAGATCCCGGCCTTGCATCCGGCGAGGCATTTCTCGGGTTGCGGGCGGCCCGCAGGCCGCACTCCGTCCAGGGGCAGCAGGTACAGCCACCGTTACGTGCGCAGCAGTAACGTTGGCCGCATCCGCTCGGTCCGCCAGGCTTTCGTTTTTGTCGGGGGGTCCAATCTGTCCATGGACAGCAGGCGCATCCCGTCCCGCGAATGCAGCAGTATCGTCGATCGCACCCCGAGTCACCCCCTGCGGAAATCTTCTGCGACTCCGTGTTCACTATCGGGGAGGATACGGGTTTATCGGTTCGGGGAAAGTTCGGCGACGACCGGAGGTCAATTTCTATTGGCCTCGCCAGGCTGGCATTTCGGCTCCGCTGAGGCGGAGGGCGTTGAAACCCGAAACGCGACTCGGGAGTTCGCGGTGATAATGACGGGCTTCGGACGTTGTCGCTTCGCGCGACCAGAGCGTGGGCCTCGCTGTCCCGGGAGTTCGCGGGTTCGTCGCACTCCGTGAGTTCCATGGCGAGATCGTACGCATCTTCGAGGGATTTCGGGCGGCAGGCCGTTATAATTTTTGAGATGCTGGCCGGCAAGGCTCGTCGGAAAGCGAGAAGCGCTTGATCGGCGATCATGTCGGTAGGGTTGGTGGGGATTTCGTACCCGTAGTCGGCTCTGAAGGAGCTTCGGGCGATGCTCGTAAGGGCCTGAGTGCGATTGTATAACCCCTGGACGGCTTCTCCCGGTTGTAAACGCAGTCGCATTACCTCGGCCATGCAATCGGCATATTTGCGCGGGCGGGATAGCCCTCGCTTTAGCGCGTCTACGAGATTGTCGACGGTTGCGATCGTTTTTCCCTCCAGACACGACCGCGCACTGCCTCGCAACCGATTGAGAATCCCGACAACCAATTCCGGCTCTAATTCTCGCGAAATCTGAGAGGCTGAGTTTCGCAGTATTTGAAGGAAGTCGCGTAAGGGCACATTCCGTCCGTCGAACTCGGGGATCCCGGCTAATCGCGTCTGCATACTAAGGCCCCCTATCATAGACGTGATAGCCGACATTGACTGCGAAAGGGCTGCCGACATCTCGGCGGGGTCAAGGGAAGCGTTCGAGGGGTCCGGCATCGTGACTCGGAGAAAAGGGAGGACGTGGAGCGCGGAAATAATACAATTATTTCGGTCGAACGGACGCCGGCGGCTGACTATTACACGAGTAAATATTTAGAAAGGTTACCGTTCGTCGAGCAGAGGCGTCGAACGGATGATGAGGGGCGGGGTTATATGATATTTAATTTACGAGAGTTATTTGCGAAATCTCATTCAGGGACATAAGAATCCCTTTTGCTCATGGGATCGAGGAAAAAGATTACCTAGCATAAACCTAGGTCTTAAATAAAAATACAGATTTCTCGACACCGGTCCCTCTTCAAGAACCGTGGTTTAGGATCTTACAGCATATCCCACCGCTGCCACCAAAATTTGTTATGGATCAGCTTGTGCTGATCCGCCAAAGGGGTAATTTTTGCTGCCACCAACAGAGCTCTGAAGGCGCTCTGTAATATAGGGAGGAATTAAGGGAAGGAAGATTGTTAGAGTCGTAGCGTGTGGAAGCGTCGGAAGGACGTGAATTGCCGCTCGTCCCATACGGGCCCGAGATCCTCACGGGGCGGGGGAAGAGAGAAGGGTGTCAAGAAATTCGTATTAGGCCGTTTAAAGCCCGTACTAAGTTTATTGCACCGTAAAAGATGCGTGAAATCGTTTACAATCGGTTTCCTTGGGTACAAATAATAAAGTTGATAACTTACAGTGGCTGTTCCCGCAGGTCGACGCACGCTCGCTTGTTCACTTAAGCCTACGCTTACTGTCCCTATTGTTTCGCGAAACACCACCTACTGGTCACTACACTTGAGTCTTTGTTGATTATTAGAATGTAAAAGAGATATATAAACGATAGGTAGGATTATTCGATGTTTGGTTATGTTTATAAATGATTATTTTATGTTTGGCTACTTCTAGAACGATTATTTGATCTTTGATTATGTGATACGCCGAACGCTTTATCCCGGTTTCGGGTAGCCGTGGACTGGCCGTGGACTGGCGGTCTGACTTCCCAACGTCGGGCACGCGGCGGGGGTTTTCTGCTCGAAATCTCAAGCAGCACTGATCACTTTTTCTAATTCCGTTCTCACTCCGGGTGTCCGCGGACCCCCGGTGGGAGAACGGAATATTTTCCGAAATCGCGCACATTCTGCAATGTGCGTGCAATTCTTGGAAGACCTCCGCCGCGTTTCTCACGCGTCAGCGGCGCGTGCACGGCCGGGTCGTTCGATTTCGCTGATCCTGGGCGTTGACTCCTCGGAGGTTGAAAGCGCGTGGGCCCAGGGTCAGCGACGTCGTTGTTGCCACGGGGGAGTAATTACCCTCAGGTAGTCACTCTATGGCCACAACAATAGCAACAATAATTACCTTCATCATCACCACCGTCTATGAAATTGCTACAAGGCGCAGACGATTCCAAAATCGTAGAACTCCCGATAGGTAGTGACAGCGTCGAATTTTCATCTTGTACAGATTTAATTAAATTTCCATTTGAATCGGATATATTTCCGGATACTAAATCATCCAACAACGGACTAGGATTTAATCTGTTTTAGAATAAAAATTCAATCACATCAGTCCATATATGAGCGAAACTATAACTTGTGCATCTTATACATGGTATATATAGATATATACATGTGTGTATATACTATAGTTATATATATGTATATATTGTGGCGCGGTGGAATAATGCCCCCGTGCGAACAACGAGCAATAGAGCCTAGCTCGGCTCGAAGAGGCCTTTCCGACATTATACGAAGGGAGACGAAAAATTTCGAAAAGGAGCCGGCAACGCTGCCCGGCGCCCGGCGAGGCGACAGGCCGACGAACCGCGAGAGATTCGGCACTCTACGTGCGACCGGCAATTAGGCCATAACCATCGATAACACCTGTGTCGCGTTGTACATACAATAAAGTACTCATTGCGAAAATCCAAGTGAAAAATCTTGTTCAGAGGTATATAAGTGTGAACCTCCATCTCCATACGCTCAAGATCCCCGTCAATCGCGAGCAATACATCTGGACAGATGAAGCACTTCTATATAGGAGAGAGGGGAAAGAGACGACATACACGCGTAGAGACGAGGAAACCAAGGTATTATCCACTTCATTATACCACGTGTGAGAATCTATAAAGAAGCATCTATAAAGATTTGGATTGGCTTGTTCCTCAACCTGCCCGTGTAAATTTATATCCGTGAAAGTTTTCGATTAGTTGGGAGGTCTCGGCTACGGATTCACGACCCCGGTGCCGTATCTCAAAATTTATAACCGTACAGACTAGCCGGCAAAACGTGGCCAAGGCAAAGGGCACAAAATAAATTCTTTCCTGGCGCTCAACAAAACGATTACTTCTACCGAAAGAGAATCCGTAGTAATCGTGAGAAAATCGGCACCCTTTTGTCCGATAGTGAAATTATTTAATTAGCCGTAAATAATTAATAATCTATCGCGTTACAATATATATATACATATAGTTTACATATTTCATATCTGTTACATTATATTATGCAACCTACCCAGATCTATTAATTTCGCTCGATTTGCCTACAGCAACGGCTATGGATAGATCTGATAGATAAGAAAAAATTAGCATTTCATTAATATAGATTGACCAACTTAGTAAATACCAACACAATAGTAAAAAAACAGTAGTCAATAGCACAAAAAAACTGATTTTGTAATTGCCTAAAGTCGACAAATCCAATGAATAAGTTGCATTAGGATTATTGTTCATTTTCGAAGCTGGCACATTAGAATGTTTATGTGTAACAGATTTTTCGCCGCCGAATATCGTCTGTAGATTCAGACCCAATTCAGATTCCGATATCGCGAGTGCAGGAAGCTCGGATGGCAAATATTCGGCGATATATTTTGATGTGTCGTTTTCATCAATAAATCTTCTTAAGATCGCTTGGGATTTCTTTTCTGTTCATACTGTTCAACTGATCACTAGCTATGTCTTGAAAATTTCCATTTAAGTTATTAGTTACAGAAGAATTGCAATTCTCATCGGCGACCGAGTTGTCAGATATCCGATTATTTTCGAGGACTTTTCCGGTCGTCTCTTTCGATTGATCGACAGTTTGCGTACGAGAGGAAAGATTTGGGGAGATGGATCCTGTTGTAACGTTTTCATCGAAAATCCGATTTGTCGTGCTATATTCCAACATTTCCTTCTCGTCACCAATTTGACCCACAGGACTGTTTTTCATTGTATCTATCCCATCGGTGATGTAACTCGTAGAGTCGAGTTTAATCGAAATTTTCTGATCAGCAGCTATATCATGATTATTTCCATTTAAGTTATCCGTTACAGAATTGCAATTCTCATCAGCGAACGAGTCGTCGGATATCCTATTATTTTCGAGGAATTCCACGGTCATTTCTTTCGATTGATCGACCATTTGCGCGTGAGAGGAAAGATTTCGGGAGATGAATCCTTTTTTATCGTTTTCGTCAAAAATCCGATCTGTCGTAATGTTTATCGCCGTTTTTTTTACACTCGAATTAATCCCCAGGACCGTTTTTCATTGTGTCTATTTCGTCGTGCATCTGCCTCGTGGAGTTGTGTTTACTCGAATTTTTCTGATCAGTCGTATGTTTTTTAGAGATTCCTTCATTTATTTTCTTCTCGTCATTAATCTTTCGTACATCGTTTTCAAAAATCTCGCATTCAGCGAAAGACAACTGGATTCCTATGTAAATAAAATATTTATATTAATTATACATATTATTTTTTTTTTAATTTCACGTATGAATGTCTACTTACGAAAGAAATTCTTCGATACTTCTTGATCGTGAAGGGAGAATACGTAATCCGTGGGTTTTGTGCTCAGTGGTGAAAGGATGATTGGGTCGACGTATAATTTATTATTATCATCTACAGACACACACGTATTTTTTTTAAAGAATCAAATGTTGAAACATAATTTTTCATGTTTTTAATTTCTAATCTTTTGTTCGGAGATTAGACAACCTCAATATTTCATACGGCCAATGAAAGTGGACTATTCTTTAAACAATCAAATCTAATAAACAAAATTCACATTGTCAATTACTATGATGCTCTTTCTGTTTTTCCAATATGTCCGAGTATGACAGTTCGTTCTTCGTGAGCTGCATGTTTTTGAAGCAAACAACATCTCCTTTCTTTTCTAGGTTCCTCTGAATTCGCTTCAAAACTGCGCGATCCTCTGAAGGTTCAGGAATAGGAAGGATTTGAACGATATATGTAAAGCATATGATACATAGAAATATGGTACTCGAAAGACAATCGAAATACCACGTGCATGCAGGCATTATTGTAAGACAATTTTCGTAAAATAAGTACATATACGCGAATGATATTTCGTATTTAATGTACGTTCATTTGCACTATTATATCCTCAAACAGCAATCAAATTTTTCATAAAAGTTGACACGTGGCAATATATTATTTCCGTTATAGAAATACGAGGTTATGAAATTTTACTTTTCTGACTGTTTTGCGGAACGTACGTCGACTAGTACGAACAAGAACAATGCGTCCTCAAAGGATACGATACATAGAAATATCGTACTCTGAAGACAATCGAAATACCACGTGCATGCCCGCATTATCGTAATGTAACGGTCCCACATTCTTTCTCACCGCTCTCATCCACTCCTAATCTCCTTTCCCGCTAATCTATAACTCCGCTGACTCCACAGTCCCACGGTCCCTTATCACCCTCACACGACATCCCCTCCACTCCTAAACTCCTTCAAACCCTTTCTTCCAGCCTCTTCCACATCTCATTACCAAGACAGTTCTCCTCCGACTTCCTAACAATCCACACCTTCCTCTACTTAATAAACCAGAAATCTTTACCATCATATACGCCAACACTTATTTCACCCACCGCTAACCATCCGTCACATGGTGTCAGAAGTCGGATTCGGCCGACGCGAATCGCAAAAAAAAAAAAAAAAAAAATTTTAATAAAAACGAATTACACAAACGACACAACGAAGACATCAAAAAATAAATTAACACAAAGTGAAAAAGAAAAAGAGAGAAATACATCAGAGACAAATCATACACAACACTATACTCTATACAACGCACACGGAAACGAAGTAGCAAAGAAAAAGAAAGGACACACATACGCCAACGATCACCGAGCCACCCGTATCGCTACCCACACAACGAAGCAACGAGAGACCGACACGACGTCAGCCACACCAGGCCCACTACGCCAACATACAGACGGAACAACGAAGACGCACGCACACAACGACCACCAACATCTCAGCCGCTACGCGTGAGCCACCGTCCCAGCGCATAAAGGATCAGCTGATGCTTACGCTCACCATCGCTCTGCTGGCACTGTAAGTACACTCCACTCAAAAATCTTTTGCATGTTAACTTTGAGAATCGCAATTTCGTCTACGGTGGAAGTGATTATCACACACACACATTAACAATTTCACACAGAACGTAACATTTCTTTTTCTTTCCATCCCCCATTTCAAAAAAAAAAAAAAAATTTAGGGAAACAATTAAATTCACTTTCCGGACATAATTTGTAAAAATAAAACCCTTCAAATATGATTTGGGGAAAACTATTATCAATAATAATAATAAAACTGAAATAAAATAAATTAACGAAAATAATGATAAACGAACAAATACACATTTATCGCAAATTTACACAATTCTCTAAAAACATGTTTCTATGTCATTTTATCGCGCTGTAATATCGGATCCACCGACCAGACAATTTGTAGAACAAATAGACGACCCCTATATTTCCGCCAAAACACTGAACACCAAATTACAATGGCCGAAAATAACAACACATTCACATTTAGAGACGCGTTCAAAGTCGTCCCCATATACGACGGAAAAAACATTAAAATAGAAGACTATGCCAAAATACTTAAACGCGTCAACGAATGCCTTTCAGATGGCGAACGAACAAAATTATTAAAAATAATCCCACTGAAACTGAACGGTATCGCACATTCAGTCATCGACGCAAACCCTCCAAATTCCCTCGAATCACTTTTAAAAACATTAAAAAAAGCATTTAGCAAAAATAAAGATTTAGCCGACTTAGAAAATGAAATAGAATCAACCCCACAAAATTACGACGAAACAGTCATGGAATACGCAGCGAGAACGCGCGATATCCTAAATAACATAATAGACAAACTATCAGATGTATACAATACAGCCGCACAGAGAACATTTCTAGACGCCCGAATCGACGAAGTAACAGCTAGGGCAAAAAGAGCTTACGTCAGAGGACTAATACCCGCAATAGGTTCCCATTTGATTCTCCATAATGCAGAGACATTCGATAACATTATAGATCGAGCTCAAACAATAGAATACGAAATCGAGAAACAAAAGCGAATGCGCGGAATACTCGATATCAGAAACACCGCAAAAGTCCATTTTACAGAATACAAAAACCCAGGAAAATTTTGCGAACTTCACCAATCACACTCACATGACACAAAAGACTGCTTCACAATAAAACACATGCGCGAAGGTAAAAACTCTTGGCGCTCACAAGAAACATCCGACAGATACCGAAATAATTCACGAGACAGATACACTCAAAACAAAACCAGAAATTCTAGAAGCCAATACAGAAACAACTCAAACGCCAGATACAGAGATTATAGGAATCATTCGAGAAACCGTTCTAACGACAGATATTCAAACAACAGATATTCAAACGACAGATACTCGAACGACAGAAACTATTCAAACGACAGACACAGAAACTATGCAAACGACAGAAACTATTCAAACGACAGATACAGAAACGATAGAAACAATTCAAACGACAGATACAGAAACGACAGAAACTATTCGAACGACGGATACAGAAATCACTCGAATGATAGACACAGAAGTTGCAGAGATCACTCGAACGATAAAAACTCCCGATACAATTCACGCGAAAGACACCAAGACGAACATCGAGAACGACCTAACACGGACTCAAATAACGAGCAACGAAACTCTCAAAATAATTCACCCGGTAGAAATACCCCGACAAAATCAAGAACAAACAGCACAGAACACATTGATACACTTTTCGAGAAAGTCGACTTAAAAAACTAAGACAACGTCTCGCGGAAAAGTGCGACACGAGACTCATTATCAGAGCACTAAAGACATTCAATCGCGAACAACTAAAAGAAATTGGAATTAAATTCAGAGAAGCAACGCTCAAATTGGGAATTTCGACGAATCATAAATCTCCCTCAATTGCATTAAACTCACCTGATTTTATGCACAGAGAAACGAAATTATTAATTGATACAGGTTCACAAATAAACTTGATAAAACGAAGCGCACTCAATCACGCTCAATTTTTTGAACGGGAATATATCACAATCCCCCCAAAATCAAAAACAATAATGCATATCAGAATTAAAAATAACGAGATCTCAGAAGGATACGTCCCACCATATAAAACCAAAGAAGACATACGTTACGGCGGCGCATTAGTAAAAAACAACAACGGAATTGCATACTTACAAGTAATCAACCGTCAACCAAAATCAATAGAATTGGAAATTCCTACTGTAGAATTGCAACCGATCGAGATCATTTCAGAAACACCATTCAAACTCGAAACCGATCTTTACAAAAATTCGCAAAACAATAACGCATCAATTTATACAGCAAACATATCCGAAAATAACGAAGAACGACTACAACGTCTCAAATCATTACTCCATTTAGATCACCTGAATAACGAAGAAAAAGAACACATTTTACAACTAGTCTCTGAATATCCAAAACTCTTTTTACTACCAAACGACGAACTTGGTCATACGACAATAACACAACACAAAATTCCCACGACAGACAACAAACCTATTAACACAAAGCAGTACCGATTCCCACCCGTACACAAAAAAGAAATTCAGACGCAGGTCAATAATTTACTGGAGAAAAACATCATCCAACCTTCCCTCTCCCCCTATAACTCACCAGTTTGGGTCGTACCAAAAAAGGCAGACTCACAGGGCAAAAAGAGATGGCGAATGGTTATCGACTTTCGTAAATTGAACGCGGAAACAATATCCGACGCGTACCCATTACCGAGTATCATAGATATTGTGGACCAATTGGGAAAAGCACGATATTTCTCCATTTTTGACTTAGCATCTGGCTTCCATCAAATCGAAATGGACCCTGAACACAAACAAAAAACCGCATTTTCAACGGCAAACGGACATTTCGAGTTCAACCGTATGCCATTTGGGTTGAAAAATGCTCCTGCAACATTCCAACGATTGATGGATGTCGTATTATCAGGACTTCAGGGTAACGACCTGTTCGTATACCTGGATGACATCGTCATTTATGCTAATACTCTGAAGGAACATGCGACAAAATTTCGGCGGTTAGCGAAACGCTTAACCGAAGCAGGCCTAACTTTGCGAACCGACAAATGTCAATTCTTGCGAACAGAGGTTACATATTTGGGACATACAATCACGGAAGAAGGCGTAAAACCCAATAATACAATAGTAAAATCCATAACAGAATTCACAACACCAACTAGCAAAAAGGGAATCAAACAATTTACAGCACTCGCAGGTTATTACAGACGATTCATAAAAAATTTTGCAAAAATCGCATATCCACTAAAAAAACAACTGAAAAAAGAAGTAACATTTCAATGGACAGACGAGTGCCAAAAAGCATTCGAACTACTCAAAAACAAAATTATAGAACGTCCAATTTTGCGTTATCCCGATTTCGATAAACCATTCACGCTCACTACAGACGCATCAGACTACGCAATAGGCGCAGTCTTAAGTCAGAAACATAATAAATTCGATCACCCCGTAGCATTTTACTCAAAAACACTCTCGAAGCCACAACAAGCGTACGATACAATGAGAAAAGAACTTCTAGCCGTAGTTTACGCAGTAGAACATTTCCGCCCGTATTTATACGGCAGACAATTTACATTGATCACCGATAATAGAGCTTTGACATATCTAAACACCAAATCCGACTTGCCACAGCAGCTTCAGCGCTGGCAAATAACCCTCAACGATTACGATTTCAAAATACAACATCAACCGGGAAAATCGAACCACGTCGCAGACGCACTATCTAGAAACCCCATTGCTGTCATGCCTATCAGACAGAGAGACAGTTCTTCAAAGGAAGAACACGTCCCAAAAAGACCAAAACATTCACACCAACCAAATACACGACAACGCTCTGACTCAGACGAAGAATCAGGCAACCCAACACCCAAAAAGAAACAACAAAACGAACAAAAAACAGAAAGTAAAAGCGAACACGGAAACAACCCACAACCTAAATCAGATCCAAAAATCGACGATGAATCCCCACAAACAGAAGAGGAAACAAATATAGAAGAAAATAGCGAAGACGTCATCACAGAGACAGAAGCAACGGAGGAGGAACTTACAAAAAATATAACGACCAGGAAACGTACAAGGAACAATACGGCAAAGGAATCCAATATGACAAACAAGCGCAAACGACCAAGGACACGAGATGAAACTACAACGGAAAAATACACACCAACAAAAAACCAAAAGGAAGAAAACGAAGAAAACAAAAGCAAAGAAAAAGTCGACGAATTAAACGAAAGGAATCAACGATTTGCAGATAGTAATCCCAATAAAAATGGAGAAAATAAAGACGAAAGCGCAAATAAGCACAAAGGCCAACGAGCCCAACAAACAGACGCAAATCAAACATATCCACAAAAACGGGAAATGCAACGCAAATCGGGAAACCAAATAGATGAACAGGCAACGCTCAAGGACTATGACAAGGATCAACAGGACTCAGAATCAGCGACGCACATCGGAGAAGCGACCGCTGACAAGGAAACGGATACATCAGTCGCGGAACCAAATTTCCGATCACCAACAAATCCAACAGAAACACAAGATGTTCAACGAAATGCACAACCGCAAGTGCAGCCGAACTTCAGATCACCATCACTACTACGAACGTCCACAAAGAAGTCAAAAATTACCACCAACATAGGCCCATACTCACCGGAAATGACGCCCGAATACTTTGATTCACTAGGAAAGTCACCAGAAAATAACAACGACAACGCAAACTTCTCTTCTGAAAGAAACATCGGAAAAAACATCAACCTTCCAGTAGAAGTACCACAGTTGCACAACACACAAGCAACCATCGAGTCAACATTTCGATCTCCACCCGGAAATGTTGAACGAATCACCAGACAAACTACTCCACAGCGAAAATCAACGAACAATCCATCAAACCCATCAGCAGGCAAGAACACCTCAAGTGAAAACAATATAACAGAAGCAGATAGTGATACACCATTCGTACCATCGCAGTACTATAGGAAAAGAATGACACACAAAGAATCTCGCCCCTCAACAAGAACCGCAGAAATAACGGAAGATATAACAAACGAAAACAAAGTTATCATCACACAAAAGAACATCCTAGCACAAAAAGATAATATTGCATACTTCCTATCAACTGACTGTGCAATAAACACCATGATTCCAGAAATTTTACAAGAAAAAGGCAGAATCAACCAACAATCATTTCTGGACTGTAATCCCAAAGTTGGTGACATTCTAATTACTCGCCGAGGAATCACCTGCTATTTCGCATTAATCTGCAAACGAAAAACAACAGATTCACTAACCATCATGGAGGTACGAAACTGCTTGGAAACACTATTCGAGGTATTCGATAAATTACAGCTAAAAACTTGCACAATCTCCAAGGACCCAAAAATCCTAAATCCCTTTATTTGGACAGATATCAAATCATTTGTACGAGCAAAGTCAGCGAACTCGCAGACAACCATTACACTTTGCCATGGTTTATTATCAGTACCACCACAGCGAAACAGGAAAAACATCATCCAGGAGTTTCGCAATTCAGCGATTGGTGGACATAATGGAATATCAAAAACATATAATCGTATCCTATCACAATATTACTGGAAAGGACTAAAGAACGACATTCGAGAATTCATCAAATATTGCTTCGATTGCCAAAAGAACAACCTGGTACGAGTGACAGATAAAGCACCCATGATCATCACCGACTCTCCAGCAGAACCATTCGACAAAGTCGCAATCGATATCGTAGGACCCTTACCGAAAACCACACAAGGACACGAATATATTCTGACCATTTTGGACCTTTTCAGCAAATTCGCCATAGCAATTCCTTTAAAACAGCAAACTTCAACGGATATCGCCAAAGCACTTACCACAGCTCTTATAACAACATTCGGTGCTCCTCGAGCAATACTATCCGATCAAGGAAGAAATTTTATGTCTGACACATTCAAACAATTCGCTGAACTCTTTCAAATTCGACAGTACAAAACATCAGCATACCATCCTCAGTCAAATGGCGCAATAGAACGTTACCATCACAGCCTTGCCGAATTCCTAAAACATTTCATCGACGACAACCGCGATTGGGATGAACTCCTTACACTTGCAACATTCTCCCATAACACAAGTATACACGAAAGCAGCGGATTCACACCATACGAACTCGTCTTCGGAAGAACTGCCCGTACACCTTCTGAATTTTCACCTCCAGAAACAACAATAACATACGACCACTACATGACAAACCTCACGAACAATCTAAAAAAGACACAACAAGCAGCATGGGAAAAACAAATCAAATTTAAAGAACGAACAAAACGATATTACGATAAAAGAGTCACAGAACCAAAATTCGAAAAAGGACAACTAGTATTCCTCATAAAGGAACCAAGAAAAGGGAAACTCGACTCCCATTACGTAGGACCATTTAAAATCTTAGAAGTATTAGATAGACATAATGTTAAGTTAGAAATTAAGAACGGCAAAACAAAAGTAGTACACATAGACAAAATAAAAATGGCACATGTTACAGATGCCACGCACACGCCTCAAGTGTCAACCCCTTAATAAAAAGTACACAACTCGCACAAAAGCCAGGACTAATTCACGTTTTGTCTTCATCAAACCGGCTTTTAGTTACACAGCAACCTTAGAAAACTATGAAAAGTACTTTAATCTAGAAACTTTAGCAAATTTTAAAATTACGATGTCGTACTACGTGTGCGACCAGGTTAACCCAGTCCAACAGATAGACGAAAACACGCAATGTGAAACACAAATTTTATGAAACTCGCAATTCAAAAATTTAGAAATATGCGATATTCGATTAAAAATACTCCGCCATGCCATTGGTCCAGGATCCCAGATACAAACACATATCTCTTTGCAGCAGCAAAATTAGAAAACCTCTACGTCAATTGCGATAACCATCAGTCATCCATTTATACAATAGAAAACACTGCCACCTTAAATATTAGCCCGCCATGCCAAGTGAAAACCCGTACGACTCAACTAACACCTTCCATCGACATAACATCCACAACCCAAACAAATTTCTCCCCTACCCTAGTACTCAACATGACTAAATAATAGACAATTCAATCCAGAACGAGAAACCCTTAATAAATACCACAGAAATCATCCTAGACACAGAGAAATACATATGCTCTCTAGAATTAAACGTAATAAACAACGACAATAACAATAATCACTCATATACCAAAACAATCTAACGATGCACGCCACTACTTATAACTTCTTCTTCTTTACAATAAAATGTCTAATTATACCTTAAACTTAATTCACTTAACCCACGAACCCAAAACACCCACAAAACCAACCAACACATCCCAAGTAACATACCTCTTCTACTAATCAATGAGCTAATAAAAGAATTAGAATGTTACAGCAGCTTCAACAGGATAAGGAATAACATGAATAACCAGAACTAAATGCAAAAGATAACTTGGACCAAACATGAATATATAACCAGGACAATTAACTTATAAATAACCAGGACCAAATACAAATAAAAACCATATCACCAGGACAAACATAAAATAACAATACATAAAACCGGACGGAATAACCAGGAAGATGAAACAGGAAACAACCACCAATTTATACACATTTATACACCATCACACAACCTTACATCTCCCACCGTAACACACCACCACCCACTAACTCCAGGAATAATGCATATTTATAAGTTACAGGACAAAATAGCAACGACTACGGAAACCTCTATGGGAATCAACAGGAACGACCAATATAAAAAACAAGGACACACAACTACACATACAAATACCACAAACCACTTAGGAAACAAATTATATAAAATCACACACTTAAACCAAAATTCTTTTTGTAAACAAATACTTTTCTTTTTGTATAGAGTCACATGACGAATCGAATTTTTTTTTGTAAATCGGATGCAGGAGCATCCGCTCTTTTTGTAAGAAGGGGAGTGTAACGGTCCCACATTCTTTCTCACCGCTCTCATCCACTCCTAATCTCCTTTCCCGCTAATCTATAACTCCGCTGACTCCACAGTCCCACGGTCCCTTATCACCCTCACACGACATCCCCTCCACTCCTAAACTCCTTCAAACCCTTTCTTCCAGCCTCTTCCACATCTCATTACCAAGACAGTTCTCCTCCGACTTCCTAACAATCCACACCTTCCTCTACTTAATAAACCAGAAATCTTTACCATCATATACGCCAACACTTATTTCACCCACCGCTAACCATCCGTCACAGTAACATAATTTTCGAAGGATGAGCACATACACGCGAATAATATTTCGTACTTATTATGCGTTAATTTTCACTATTCAATCTTCAAACAGCAAGCACAATTTTCATACAAAATGACATGTTCCAATATATTATTTCCATTATGGAAATACGAGTTATGAAATTTTACTTACCGTGCAGAGCTAATACGCGTGCTGTATATTTCTTCCCATCGGTATACTTTACAGCTGGACACTTTGTAGTGAAAAAACTTACAGAACTCGAATCACATATTTGGAATACATTGTCGGTAAATAATACTAAAACTAACATTTTCGTGTCACGTATCTACGTCCGAACTTTTCAATGGTTTCCGACATACTGAGGATTACAGGAGCCCGCACGTTATGAGACGTTCATCTACTAGTTTCCTATTGGTTGATATGTGAGAATAAATACCAACCGAAAGTAAGATCCGGTTGTCAACAGAATAAGATTGGTGTAACAATACAGCGCGTTTTTCAAAAACATCAGAGGTTATACCACGCCAAATAGGTGATACACGCTTGTGTCTATTCGTGTCCTTTACGTGTCTGTAGATATATACATAGATGAAAGCTTGTTATTATCTCAAAATAATTAATAAATCGAATTATGGTCTATAAAATAATTATTATCCCATGTAATTAATAATTTTTCGACAAAACGTAACAATTATATACGTTTTTCGGGTTCGAAAAATTAAAACTTTTCAATATATATCCTATTAAAATTCGGTAACATATTTATAAATAATTATTCAACAAAATTTTGAACTCATTGTAAAAAAATAATAATTTCAAATTATTTTCAAACCCTTTCTATTTAATACTTCCTTTCGTTAATCACTTTCGACAACTTCATACTCTCATATATTTACTGCGAGTGAAAAAAACATTAAAACGATCAATTTATAATTTCGTTTTTAGACACTTTTATATATGTTCTCAAAGGAGTCTTTCTCATGTATTGTATACTTTGAGGCCATGTGTGTACGTATAATGTACATTTTTAAGCTCCTGACTACTTTAAGATGGTATTGTAAATCATTATATATTATAAATACGTGATCGTAATTTATTTATACTTTCTCTCTCTTTCGCTCTCTCTCCCCCATCGCGTGGCGCTAGCAGAACAGCGCCGCTCGTTCCGGAATCGAACGTACATATATATGATCTTGAAGCAGTTAGGAGCTTTAAAGTGGACACTACATGTATACATATGGCCTCAAAGAATACAATATGTGAAAAATACTCTTTTGTGGACATATACTAGAGTGATCAAAATTTAAAAAAAATGAATGTTTTCACGTTTTTTCACTCGACATAAATAAATTGGAGTTTAAGATTATTGAAAGAGATTAACGAAACTAAGTATAAATGGGATGGGTTTTGAATATAGGTAATTTGAAATTATTAATATTATTATAATTATTATTATTTTATGTGACTATTTTTTTAGGTACGTCAACTATTAAATATTCAATCTTATTATTTACTAGTTATCATAACTCAGAAAATAATTAGGGTCATTGTAAAAAAAATCACATAGGCTAACAATAAGTGTTTGTCACTTTATACGAAGCAGTCAGGAGCTTCAAAGTGGACACTACATGTATATATACGGCCTCAAAGAATACAATATGTGAAAAAGACTCTTTTCAGGACATATTAGAGTGGTCAGAATCAAAATAAAAAATTGAACGTTTTAATATTTTTTCCATCGAAATAAATAAATTTGGAGTTTGAGATTATAGAAAGTGCTTAAGGAAACGAAGTACAAAATGGATGGGGTTTGAAAATATTTTGAAATTATTATTATTTTACAACGAAACCAGCATTTTGTATATCAATTATGTATAGTGATGTTATAAAGTTTTCATGGCAACGATTGTGATAAATGTTTATTAAAGTTCGAGCTTGATGAAAAAATTAATCATTCGAACAATAAAAACGTATATAATTGTTGCGTTTTGTCGAAAAATTATTAATTGTCTGGAATAATGATTTCATGATAAAGGATAATATTCAGAGAATGACTACACCGAGATAAATTGTTGTGGTCCTGGTTACTATAAAGTGACAACTATGAATTATTAGTTTATGTGACTATTTTTTTTAGGTATGTCAACTATTAAATATTCAATCTTATTATTTACTAGTTATCATAACTCAGAAAATAATTAGGGTCACTGTAAAAAAAATCACATAGGCTAACAATAAGTGTTTGTCACTTTATACGAAGCAGTCAGGACTTCGAAGTGGACACTACATGTATATATATGACCTCAAAGAATACAATATGTGAAAAAGACTCTTTTGAGGACATATTAGAATGATCAGAATGAAAATAAAAAATTGAACATTTTAATTTTTTTTCAGTTTTTATATAGTACCGCTTTAGAACTGGGCAAATATATCGAACTTATGAAAATTTGACAATGTAAAAAAAAATTTCAAAATTTTTTTCTTTCTTTTTTTGGGTGTTATGCTATGCTCATAAATGTTTATGAAACGTCTGATATATTAATGTACACATATACTATTGTAGACTGTACTTAGAGGTATCTGAATTTTGTTTCGATGTATAGTCTGCTATGGGGACATATATCAAATGTATACATATATATACGAAGGCTCATAGCAGTCGTTGGATAGTTTTGCAAATGACCTCATCTGAGCCGGTATATAAAAAGTCCTCATAGTAGCCAAGTCTTACATATTATCGAATATAATGAAAACGGAAGTATACGTTCGACTCAAAATAGTTGTATATTGTTCGTAATAGCTGCCGGCTTCGTTTGCAATCAATGTATATCAGATATATTTTGGGGCCTCAAAGTATACCCTACGCATATATATATATTGTATACCCATGATTGATATATATATATATATATATTGATATCATCCACCATATATATAAACTCATTCCGAAATATGTATGTATCTATATATATATATATAATCCTATTATATATATGATTTCTGATCTGAATATATTCAGATATACATATATATATACAGAAATATGTATGTATCTATACATACATATACTATACATATATATCTATACATACATACACTACACATATATAGTCTGTATAATGGGATAATTTCTTTCTTTGAAGAATTATATTATTTTGTGAATATTTTTTATAAGCTGCAATGCTTTCTAATATGTGTAAAAAATGTACGAATGCTGACGAGATTCAGATGTGCGAACGGCAATCGGAAATTTTCGATACTGTCTCAACTCGGCTTGTTGCATTCGCCAAACATCTCTCTTACGCCGAAAATGCGATCTCGGTGACTGACGACTCTGGTCAGCGAGAGTCGCAAATATAAGCGTCAACAAACAAATCTACGTGATGCCGTGTTTGACAATAAAATTCGCGACCGAGAATCGACAATTCTCGGTCGAGTTTCGCCTCAAATATTTTGGAGCAGGCATGTAATGTTCAGGCAATCTACAGAATATTGCGAGTAGGAAACTGACAACCGAGAATCGCGAATTCTCGGTCGATTTTTTACTCGAATATTTTTATTCGTCGAACGATGCTTGCTCTTAAAGCATCGTCGATGACGTATGGTCAACGTCAGCCGAGAGAGTGCGATCTTGGCGACTGACGGCTCTCGTCAGCGAGAGTCACATATACAAGCGTCAACAAATCTACGTAATGCCGAGTTTGACAATAAAATTCGCGATCGAGAATCGAAAATTCTCGGTCGATTGTTGACTCGAATATTTTTATCTGTCGAAGGATGCTTCTAAAGTATCATCGATCACGTATCGTCGACGTCAGGCGAGAAAGTGCGATCTCGGCGACGGACGACTCTCGTCAGCGAGAGTCAGATATACGGGCGCCAACCAATCTACAGAATATTTCGAGTCTGAAACTCACGATCGAGAATCCAAAATTCTCGGTAGAGTTTCGTCGGGAATATTTTTATGCAAGCATAGACGCGTCAAAAAATCTGCAGAATATTGCGAGTCTGAAAATCCCGGCCGAGAATCGAAAATTCTCGGTCGATGGTTGACTCGAATATTTTTATCCGTCGAAGGATGCTTCTGAAGCATCATCGATCACGCATCGTCGACGTCAGGCGAGAAAGTGCGATCTCGGCGGCGGACGACTCTCGACAGCGAGAGTCAGATATACAAGCGCCAAACAATCTACAGAATATTTCGAGTCTGAAACTCACGATCGAGAATCCAAAATTCTCGGTAGAGTTTCGACGGGAATAGTTTTTAAGCAAGCATATATACGTCAAACAATCTACAGAATATTGCGAGTCTGAAAATCTCGAGCGAAAATCGAAAATTCTCGGTCGATTTTCGACTCGAATGCTTTTATCCATCGAACGATGCTACTAAAGCATCGTCGATCACACATGGTCGACATCAGGCGAGAAAATGCGATCTCGGCGACGGACGACTCTCGTCAGCGAGAGTTAAGTATACAGGCGTCAAAAAATATACCAAATGCTGCGAGTCTGAAATTCTACAGATTCCTACACAACAGGATCTACAAAAATCTACATATTCCTTGTATACACTATTCATGTCTTATCGTTAAAATTGTATACATTATTTAGATTTTCCGTATTTCCTCTGTTCTGAGTATGTTCCGTGGTGGGGAAACGAATAAAGAAGAATTTTATTGCCAAAATTCTAAGTTCTCTTTAGAAAAAGATATTATTTTTTACGATAAGTAATAGTCTATACTAGACAAACAAAAAATCATATTCTTTGGCATTACTTTTTCACACGTAACCTAAAAGCTCAAAAAAGAGATCTCGGTTATTCTCAGGTTTATCATCACATAAATAAAATTTTATTTGTATGAGTGTGGTGATATATACCTGAAGACATTACTTTGTCGACGAGAATGAGCCTGTTTATCCTTTTTTGTCTTCGATTGCCTATTTTTTGTATCTCGGCTACTCACTTACTGATTATATAATACTATTATTTACACTATATATATATATATACATATATATACCATACACTAGAATATTCGAAATAATAGATTAATCACTTTTCGCTCTTATTAGCACGTAATTACGGTAGTACGCGTTTTTTACTGATATGACAGCAAGACGAATGAACCATGCCGCTTAGCTCCCGCGTTAGAAAATGACAGCGCGGCCGTGTTTTGTTTTCTTCTGTCACTCGACCACGCGGTGCGAAGAGATCTTTATGCATACGCGTTGTCCGCCTGACGTAGGCCGAATGTTTAGCGCACGCTGCAGCTATACGTCTATATACATATATACATATGCCTTGTTGTACGCCGCTACTCGGCACACTTATTTTTCCGTCGAGTATTGTATCTACGCCACAAGTCCTAGTGTAAGCTATACCTATACCGTGTCCGATGTACGAGACAACCGCCGCACCAATCAGCGCTCGCGCTCGGTCCCTACATACGCAGTATACCTATATCGCACCCGATGTGCGAGACAACCGCCGCACCAATCAGCGCTCGCGCTCGGTCCCTACATACGCAGTATACCTATATCGTGCCCGACACAAGACCCAGGAGGGAGTCGCTCGCTGATTGGTGCGCCGCTTGGTACGCCGAGGACTATATAAACGACGCCGCGGTCGAGCAGAGATGAGTCTTGACTCAGCCGGGTCAGAGCACCGAACTAGGTGCCTCCCTATACCAAGCCGAATATCTAACTGTACTTGTTGCAACAATTCAATATAAAATAAAGAACGATTCCAAAAGTCATTTCGTCTCCGGGTGGGTATCATTTCTCACGACCACCGTTCATCCCGCATCGGTGCCCAGGAAGCGGAAGCGGACCGCTTCATACTACCGCCGCTTGGACCATCGCGCCGAGGCCCGGAAGGCGGCTAAGGAGCACTGTTCGGTGGCGAGCAAACCCAACGGACCTTTTCAGGTCCACGCCGACGCAAAGACACGCTCGCCCTCGAACAGTGCGAGAGGAGCGGAAGGAGCCCACCGTCCGACGAGCACCGCAGTTCCTCCACCACCAGGAGGTCGACCACGGGCCACCGCCCGGACCGACGCAGTCGTCGCAGGGGCTCTCAAGAGGAAACCCACGAGGCCCGCGAAACCATCAACCGCGGTCTCTGGGGACTCCCCAACCCCGAGTTTCCAACTCACTCCAAGGCAGCCTTTCCGCCCGGCAGGCGCGGTCGACGCCACCGTCCTACGGGAGGTGGTAAACCGAATCGGGACGTTCCCCGACCCGCGCCCTCGGACCTGCCTAATCACAGCGCTGCCACCACACACCAGACGAGCCTAAGCGCCGGTTCGTCCTTTTCAGGGCTCGGGAAGAAATCCGCTCTGTTCAGAGCGACCAAGAACACCACATACATTCGCTTTTACCTCCTCTTCCCCTCTCCACTGTCTCCGACCCAGGGGCTGCAAGGGAGTCAGCAGTAGGAACCTGCGAAGGCCACCTGACTCTCCCCCCTAGGGTCCGAGCTCCCCTCTGCCCCTCTCCCCCTCTCCTCCGGCTCCGATCCAGGGGCTGCTAGGGAGTCGGCAGTAGGAACCTGCGAAGGCCACCTGACTCTTCCCCCTAGGGTCCGAGCTCTCCCCCCCCCCCCTCCTCGTAAATTGCGCGAGTCTCGCCGCACACAAACACGTAGGGACTTGACAGCCTATGTATACGCTCACTCTATCGAGAAACGTAAAGCTACGATTCAAAAACGAAAAATGTGGTCAAGGGTGCTGTAAGCAACCGATCAAGTTGGAATGTGGACAGTACATTGAGAAAAATAGCTGAAATGGGATCTTGATATTTTTTCTGAAAATTTCTAAAAACAAACCGCACTTTTTGTAATTACCATGAAAATATATATAGGTATATTATGTACATATATATGAAAGATGTATATTCCAGATAGTTGCATCGACTGTTTCATAGCTGTTGAATATACCGCTGTAGCTCAATAGAAATACATAAATTTTTCGTTTTATTTCATTTCATTCGACGGAAAGATAGGAATATCATTTGCGATTTGCTTCGTCGGTAAGACAGGGTACGAGTCTTTATTTCACGAGGCCCGCGCGGTCGCCGGCGACGAAACAGCCACCAGAGCCGCACACATAGCCGTTCTTATATAGCATCTAGGTCCGCCTGACGTAGGGCTAATGTGTAGCGCGCGGTATCGCACTCGTGGTGTATATATGAATACATGCACGAGGCCTAGCCGTAGCAGGTCGGGTGACAGTTGACGACGACGGAGGAGGCTAGGCCTCGCGGTCTAACATATATAAATATATAGCGGCAATGCTTTCCGGCATATGGCTTCGCCTTCGTCTGTTATCGTACGAGTCTCGTGAGAAAATTTCGACAGCGCACTCACGCGGAATTTTGGTACACTTTTTTTTATATGTCGGTACAATTTTCTAGCCGTTGTCGTTATCTTCTTGTCAAAAATTTTGATTGGCCAATTCTCATTCATTTCTGCATAAAATCAAATGAAATAAAGCTCAAAATGTGTGTTTTTTAATTGCGGTTCGGCTCTTGCCATAGACATTACGATTCGATCCGTGCACCCATACAAAATTCTTTCATTTCTCCAATGATAAGTAAAACTGCAATTTTTTTTTTAATATTTCGATAAAAAAATACCAAGAGCCCAATTTTGCCATAATTCTCTGTGTACCTGTCAATTTTTAAGCTGATTGATTGTTTAGTACTCGCAGGACTACTGATCGAAATTTCGAAGCGTACGTCGCCAGTAACACTGCCTCTTAAAAACGAGAATCTATCATTTTTACTCCATCACATTACACGTGGGATCACCAAGGCAAGTAAGGTAAACGGCCCAGTTTCTGAACCTGTCCCAGATTGTGACCCTGACGGCAAAGTTTTGACTGCCGTACATATAGTTTTTGTCGAATAATAATTAAATTATCGGCTAATTAAAGAGCGTTTTTCACTTTTAATTATTTGACAAACAGACTTTTTAAATGAAATATGGTACAATAGAAATTGACCAGTGAACAGTGTAACGCGCGTCTCACTGTGTTCGGGATTCCGCCTTGCCGTACAAGCAGGGCGAGATTCCCGATTGTCTCGCGCCGCGGCAGCACCTCGTGGGCGCTCTCGCTTAGCCTCGTGGCTAGCGCTCGGCTGGACTCGTGCCGGCCGGCGTGCGAGAGCAGCCATGATTGCTGGCCTTAGCGCGCATGCCCGACGGGAGTCGTGCCGGCCAGCGTGCGAGAGCGGCCATGTTTTTCACTCTCGCATCGAGAACGTTCGAAGCAACAACGTCGTTATCGCAAGTTCTCAATTCGCGCCGCTTTTCACACCCGCACCGCTCTAGTGTAATATCATTCTCGCGTGTGCATTCTGCACTCACCGCGAACCGCTCAATTGGCGTATCAGACGCAATTGACTCCCGCAACGTCTACATCGCATTTTCATAGTTTTAAGCTCACCACGTGGCCGGGCCAAGACCGCGTGTGTCGCTAAAGTTCCACCTTTTCGGCCATATTTTCTCTGTCGTGAGATCTCGTCACGAGATCAATAAAATCAGTGCGCGATCTCCGATACCGTCTACACCGCTCCGCATACCGTTGTACCGCTGTTATACTCAAACATTTGTGCACTCTCCTGTAAATAGCGAAAATATACTGACAAGCGAATCCTGCGCAAATTCATCGCGTCTTCCTGTGACTGTTATTTCCACCGTGTGCACGATCCCTATCATCCGGCAGAAATACAGTCGATCCGCAACATTTTTTGGTCCTTCGAGCCGGATCGTGCAATTTGTGATTTCGCGAGTGTTTGTGTGAGTGCAAAGTTCGTGCGTCAGTACTCGATATCGCTCTCTCTCTCTCGGTGTCGCGCGATCGAGCGAGAGCTAGGCTAAGTTGTGAATTGGCCAACCACTGTGCCGCACACGGTCTTCCGCGATCTCTCACTCGTGCCGACGTGGCCAACCAGTGCACTCTGTGACAGTCATTGGCCACTTAGTGGAAAAGTTCGTTTTTCACCACGCTGTAGTGTTCTCGCGTCATTGTGTACTTCCACACGAATTTCGTTACGGGTTTCGAGCATTTCTCTCAGAGTTCGCGAGTTGTGACAGTGCCTTGACCTTCGGACGCATGTACGCTCTGTAGCAGTCTCGCTACACAGACGTTTGAATCGCCGCTGTACGAGTCGAGAATTTTCTCACATCGCGTGTGCGCGCTCTCAGCGACCGTTGCCGCGTGGCATTTCTCGTACGCACTCAAGCCTCGAAAATTCGATCGCTATTTTTGAGCGTTATCGCACTCGCTCTTTACTGAGTTCTCGTCTCCCGCTTCGCAAATAAGTGAGTCTCATCGTTCGAGTGCGCGTAGTGTAAATCGGACTCGTGTTCATCATGTCGAAACCGTGTTCCGGCCGCACGCCGCCCGAGATCACCGTCGATAAAAGCTCGCCGTCGAACCCAAATCCGAAGCCTTCGCGTGAAGCTTCACCGTTGCGACCCGAGCCGGTCGACAAGGGCATGCTCGCTCCGCTCAACACATCGAGCGATCCATCGCCTGATGCAGCGCCAGCGCACTCTGGCAGTGAGCGCTCACCCCGCCAAAACTCACCCGCTCGGCTTCCAACTGACCTCTTGGTCAAATACAAAACCCAGCTCAGCCGACTGAACTGCATCCAGTCAGTCATGGACGATGCGGTTGGAGATTGGCCGCTCGCCAGCATAGAGGACCTCGAGTGCGAGGTAAGAAATGTTGAGGCACTTCATGCTGATTTTAAGGAGACCCATAAGCATTTTGAGCTCCATTGGCCCGCCAAATTCCTCGACCATGACTACTTCCGGGATGACGTCTACGGCAAGGAAGCCATGCTGTATCGCACGTGCCTTCGAGCACTCAGCAAACTGCGCGTGCAGTTCGCACCAAAGGCTGAGCTGAGCCAGCAACCCGCGTCGGAGTCCAGATGCGAGCCAAGGCTTCCGGACATCCAACTCAAAACGTTCAGCGGTGAGTATGCCGACTGGCCGAGCTTTAAAGAGATGTTTGAAGAGCTTATAATGAAGAACACTCGGATCTCGGATATCGAGCGCCTGCATTACCTGCGAAGCTGCATGTCCGCTGGACCCGCCGAACTCATCGCCAACTATCCGCTAGTGGGCAGCTCACTCAAGCCGTCGTGGCAAGCGCTTGTCGCACGCTACGACAACAAGCGCCTTCTAGTGCAGGCGCAACTGGACAAAATGTGCAGCATAAGCAAGCTCACAAAAAAGTCCGCGAAAGGGGTCAACGCACTCATCTCCCGAGTCTCCGAAGCGTGCAAGGCCCTCGACGCATTGGGAGTGGGCGAAAATTTGGGTGGAGCCATTCTCGTCCATCACGTGTGCCATCATCTGGACACGGCCACGCGGGAGGCCTGGGAGAACTCTCTCGGATCATCTTCAGAGTACCCAAGCTTCGCCAAACTCGAATAGTTCCTCACCGTTCGAGCTCGAGCGCTCGAACGTATCGAAGCTTCCGCACCGTTGGCGGCGTCTTCGCAACCCGCTTCTAGGCCGCTCAGCACTCATCACGCATCCGCTCAGTCGTCATCCGCTACACCGCTGCGGGATCCTACCGCATATCACTGTGATTGCTGCAACGGAACGCACTACATTATCACGTGCGCGAAGTTCAAGGCACTCGACGTGGCTGGACGCCGCAAGATCGCCTCCAACTGCCGGCTGTGCTTCAACTGCCTGGGCAGACACAGCTCCGCAGCGTGCAAGTCGACAAAGACTTGCCGCCTCTGCAGTGCTAGGCATCATACGATGCTACATGAGGATCCAAGCCGCAAGCCGTCAACATCCACAGCCGCGCACTAGGAAGAAGGTGCAATCGTCAAACCCGCATTCACGTCCGATGACGTGTCCCGCACTCATACGCCAACCGCTGGCGTGCCTCGCACTCACCGCACAACGCTGCTTGCCACAGCACTCGCAACCGCACTCTCGTCATCTGAACACATGAGAGTGCGTGTCCTCGTCGATCCGGGATCAGAACTCTCCTTCATCTCGGAACAAATCGCCCGCAGACTCAACAGTCAGTGTCATCAATCCGCAATTCCGATCATCGGCATTGGAGGAACTACAACAACGCGCACAAAAGGAATGGCGACAATAACACTGCGCTCGCTTCATTCCACCGCCTCAGCATCGGTCGACGCTCACATCCTGCGGAAACTGACTTCAGTGCTACCATCTTTCCGCGCCTCAAGGCAGATATGGCCTCATCTGAACAACCTGAAACTGGCTGACCCAGATTTCTTGGAGCCACGCCCTGTCGACATCATTCTCGGCGCCGATGAGTACGGGCAGATCATCAAGCCCAACATCATCAAGCACTCAACAACAATGCCGATCGCTCAGGTGTCAATCTTCGGTTGGCTAGTTTTGGGCCCAGTGCACTCACCCAACTCTCCAGTGTGCACCTCTTACCACGTAAGTACGCACACCAGCAACGATGAGCTGCAGATTCTCCTCTCCAAGTTTTGGACTCAAGAAGAACCACCGTCAGATGCGGAAGAAGCTCTCACACAAGAAGAACAAGAGTGTGAACACCATTTCAAGGCTACGCACTCTCGAGACTCCACGGGCCGTTACACGGTGCGACTTCCGCTGAAATCATCTCCCGCATTATTAGGGGACTCGTACCCCGCAGCTCACTGTTGTCTCCAGCGCACTCTTCGCAAACTGCAGAAGAACGACTCCTATCGAGAACTCTACCAAAACTTCATGCGCGAGTATGAAGCACTCGGCCACATGGTTCGGATCTCCGACCCTTCATCGAACTCCCCGCATCGAGGTGAGCACACCGTTGGTGCGTCCGCTGGTGAGATGACCTTAGCACCGGCTGGTTTACAGCCAGCCGGAGGGTTGAGGGTCCCATCCGGTGGCTCATTGGCGCAATCTCATCCTCACGGGTTTTTCTACCTTCCGAACCACGGAGTTCTCCGACCCTACAGCACAACAACTAAACTGCGGGTGGTTTTTAATGGGTCCTGTCCAACATCATCCGGACAGTCTCTCAATGACATCATGCACACTGGACAGAATCTACTTCTGGATGTCACCGACGTGCTCACGTGGATTCGTCATCACCGCCACATCTTCGCAACGGACATCACGAAGATGTACCGACAAATCAACGTGCACGACGCCGACTGTGACCTCCAACGCATCCTGTGGGTCAACGACGACGCTACAGAAACACACTTCAAACTCAAGACGGTGACGTACGGAACAAGAGCCGCTCCGTTCTTGGCCGTACGAGTCCTGTTGCAACTCGTAGAGGACGAAGGACACCGCTTTCCTTTGGCCATCCCATCGTTGCTCAAGGGACGCTACGTCGATGACATTTTCGGCGGAGCTGACTCCGTCAAACAACTAATCGACATCGCTCATCAACTCGAAGCGCTGTGCCATGCGGGAGGGTTCCCGCTGGCCAAATGGCAATCAACTCACCAAGATTTGCTCTCGGCAGTCTCCGCAGGCAAACCACCCGCGTCCACAATCTCATTTGACGATTGCTCAACCAAAATACTCGGACTCAAATGGAACACTCAAGCTGACGAGTTCACATTCGCAGCCCGCTTTTCCAGAACCGCACAAGCAATATCGAAACGCCAAATCTTATCTGAGGTAGCTCAGATTTTTGATCCACTCGGCTTCATCTCCCCAGTGACGATTCGAGCCAAGGTTCTTCTCCAGGAACTATGGCTGCAAAAACTCAGCTGGGACGAACCGCTGTCACCGACGATCATGTCAAGGTGGCTCGCCATCAGAGAAGACCTGCAGCAGTTGGCCAAAATTTCGATCCCTCGATGGTTTAACACGTGGAGCGACTCCACTGTTGAACTCCATGGCTTCTCCGATGCATCGCAGCTCGCGATGTCCGCAGTTGTCTACCTCGTAGTCAACTCTCCGTCCACGGGCGTCTCATCAACAATCGTTTGCGCAAAGACGCGAGTCGCCCCGCTCAAGCAACTAACCATCCCGAGGTTAGAACTCTCAGCAGCGCTGCTACTCTCCAAGTTAACTCGACGAACTCAAGTAACACTCCAGCTACCAGTGTCACGGACTCACTTGTGGACGGACTCCAAAATTACTCTGTCGTGGATCAACGCACCCGCATCACGGTGGAAGGACTATGTCAGGAACCGCGTACTGCTTATACAGCAGCTCGTCCCGCATGCTCACTGGAGGCATGTTCCTGGCACCTCGAACCCTGCCGACGGACCCTCCAGAGGCTTGACAACCCACCAACTCAGAAATCATCCGCTCTGGTGGACGGGACCACCATGGATGACTGAACCGCAAGAGAAGTGGCCTCGTCAACCACTCGCCGCTGACGACTTCATCATACCCGAAGCTCGTCCGGGAATCGCCCTGTTCGTTGCGGCTCCCAAACTCGAATATCACTGGGACCTAATCAATCGCTATTCATCATTGCAGAGACTCATCAGGATCACCGCCATCTGCTCCAAGGTCGTGTCCAGACTAAGGAGACAGCCAACCGCAGCCCACGTCACCATTCTCACCCCAGAAGAGATCGACGCTGCCAGAATCCTGTGGGTCAAAGCAACGCAAGCGCTCTACTTCGCGCATGAGAGCAGAGTGCTGAGCTCGCACTCTAGTCTCAACCAAAACCATGTCTTCTCCCGTCTCACTGCATTCCTTGATCACGAAGGCGTGATTCGGGTCGGAGGCAGGCTCACCCGATCATCGCTCTCATTGGAGAGCAAGCATCCCGCCATTTTGCCGAGGCACTCACGCATGACAGAACTCGTCATTGCCAACTCGCACCGTCGGACGCTCCATGGAGGCACGCAGCTCACCCTAGCTGATATTCGGCAATCATACTGGATCCTCGGAGGCCGAGCTCCAGTCAAATCACATATTCTTCGCTGTGTCAAGTGCGCACGACAGCGAGGGATCCGCGCGCAACAGCTGATGGGCCAACTGCCCACAGCCAGAGTCTCACCGCATCGCCCCTTCACGCACACAGGTCTCGACTACGCCGGGCCTCTGACCATCAAAACGTGGAAAGGACGGGGAGCAAAGACGACCAAGGGATGGATCTGTGTCTTCGTATGCCTCACCACTTCAGCTGTGCATCTTGAGGCCGTCATCGACTACTCAACTGACGGTTTCAACGCTACTTATCGCCGCTTCGTAGCGAGAAGAGGAATACCGCGCGTCCTGCACTCTGACTGCGGCACCAACCTGGTCGGCGCCGATTCAGCACTCAAAAGGATGTTCTGCAAGAGCACTCAAGAACATCACACCATCGCAGCTCAATTGTCTAACGACAACACCCGCTGGGATTTCAATCCACCAACCGCTCCGCACATGGGCGGTAAATGGGAGGCAGTGGTGAAATCAATGAAGTTTCACCTTCGACGCACCATCGGCGACATCGTGCTGACGTTCGAGGAACTCACCACGCTTCTCACGCAAATCGAAGCGACATTGAACTCTCGACCACTCGGACCTCTCAGCGACGATCCAGACGACGTGTCAGCCCTCACACCGGGACATTTCCTGACTGGAGCTGCACTCTCCACACTCCCCGAAGTTTCACTGACCGAGCGTAAGCTCGCCCACCTCGACCGATGGCGCCTCATCCAGCAACGCTTTCAGCACTTCTGGAATCAGTGGAGCACCCACTACCTGCAACAACTCCAGTCGATCGCCAAATGGCGACACCCGTCACACGACCTCAAGGAAGGCACACTCGTGCTCATCACCGACGAGAGATTCCCGCCAAGCAAATGGCCGTTAGCTCGCGTCACCGCCGTTCACCCCGGCCAGGATGGACTTATCCGAGTCGTGACAGTGAAGACCGCATCCACAACCCTCACACGGCCCATCGCCAAGCTCTCACCGCTTCCGGTCTCAGCGTAGATCATCGAGAACTCCGAATCACCTCAAGGACGTCACCCTCACTGGAACATCATCACCATCGTGCTGATGGCGGGAGAATGTTCGGGATTCCGCCTTGCCGTACAAGCAGGACGAGATTCCCGATTGTCTCGCGCCGCGGCAGCACCTCGTGGGCGCTCTCGCTTAGCCTCGTGGCTAGCGCTCGGCTGGACTCGTGCCGGCCGGCGTGCGAGAGCGGCCATGATTGCTGGCCTTAGCGCGCATGCCCGACGGGAGTCGTGCCGGCCAGCGTGCGAGAGCGGCCATGTTTTTCACTCTCGCATCGAGAACGTTCGAAGCAACAACGTCGTTATCGCAAGTTCTCAATTCGCGCCGCTTTTCACACCCGTACCGCTCTAGTGTAATATCATTCTCGCGTGTGCATTCTGCACTCACCGCGAACCGCTCAATTGGCGTATAAGACGCAATTGACTCTCGCAACGTCTACATCGCATTTTCATAGTTTTAAGCTCACCACGTGGCCGGGCCAAGACCGCGTGTGTCGCTAAAGTTCCACCTTTTCGGCCATATTTTCTCTGTCGTGAGATCTCGTCACGAGATCAATAAAATCAGTGCGCGATCTCCAATACCGTCTACACCGCTCCGCATACCGTTGTACCGCTGTTATACTCAAACATTTGTGCACTCTCCTGTAAATAGCAAAAATATACTGACAAGCGAATCCTGCGCAAATTCATCGCTTCTTCCTGTGACTGTTATTTCCACCGTGTGCACGATCCCTATCATCCGGCAGAAATACAGTCGATCCGCAACACACTGGCTCCGCAGCGTCCGTGCTACGCGTTGATAGTAAGTGCGACGATCTACGTAGATCGGAAATTTGTCCGTACTGTCAGTATAAAATGACATAAAAATGGTATCGACATATTCAGCATGAACCAGACTATCGATGAGATGAAAAATAATTTAACTTTTGGTTAGATATTTAGTTAAATCCGTAGTGTCAATAATTACGTCACATAATTGAGGTTACGCCGCAGTTGTTGACCCCCGACTTGTCAACTGCTGCGTCGAACCATTTTTTGGTTATTTATTCTAATTTGCCGTGACATAACAAATTAATTAAATTATTAACAATCATTTCATTCTTAATTATTATAGAATTATTAACAAATTATTAAAATTTGTGGACAACTATCTGGTTCCATGGGAATATTCGGAAGGGTCAGTAAATGGGTACGCATACACTACCGCTCAAAAGTTTGGATACACCAGTCGATATTTCTTGCCGCACTTAAGAGGCAGTGTCAGTCGCCGAGAAATTTCGCCGGCTTCGCTCTCTCCGCGGTAGTGCAGAGCTCGCAGCATTGCACTACGAGCCGCTGCGGACTACCGCTAGATGTCACGGCGCGCGTCTGCTACGAAGCGCCGGCACATCGACGCGGGCCGAAGGCCGAGGCGTCGTAGCAGGGCCAGCCGTGACCCGCCCCTCTCGAAAATCTTATACTAACGCTCGGCCATGTATATGTGACGTGCACGAGTGTACGTGCACTGCGAGCATTTATTTCTCGCTACAGTATACAGCCAAGCATGCCAAACATTCAAGTTTGGTTTTGCTACAATACGAGCAACAGAATTATAATAATTCTGAGTATGCAACGACAAACGTCGTTGGCATCTCGCTTTTTGGCAGAGCGAGTTTATTAATTAACATATTTGTTAATTAACATTTATTAACAATTGAAATTATCTCCGTTCATTTTCGCGAACGGAGATAATACACGACAAACGTCGTTGGCATCTCGCTCTTTGGCAGAGTGAGTTAATTAATTAACATATTTGTTAATTAACAATTATTAACAATTAAAATTATCTCCGTTCATTTTCGCGAACGGAGATAATACACAACAAACGTCGTGGCACCTCGCTCTTTGGCAGAGCGAGTTCATTAATTAACATATTTGTTAATTAACATTTATTAACAATTACAATTATCTCCGTTCATTTTCGCGAACGGAGATAATACACGACAAACGTCGTGGCATCTCGCTCTTTGGCAGAGCGAGTTTATTAATTAACATATTTGTTAACTAACATTTATTAACAATTACAATTATCTCCGTTCGTTTTCGCGAACGGAGATAATACACGACAAACATCGTGGCATCTCGCTCTTTGGCAGAGCGAGTTTATTAATCAACATTTATTAACAATTGAAATTATCTCCGTTCATTTTCGCGAACGGAGATAATACACGACAAACGTCGTGGCATCTCGCTCTTTGGCAGAGCGAGGTTATTAATTAACATATTTGTTAATTAATTATTTATAGTAATTAAAATTATCTCTGTCCATTGTGTGGACAGACTCACAGCGACAGGCGTCGCTGGCACCTCGCTCTTTGACAGAGCGAGTTTATTAACTAATATACCTTATAATTACGCTTATAGTAATTATACAAATATTTTCTGAAAATAAAATGTTTGGAAAAGTTAATTTATGGCAAGTTGCCATATCCCTCGGGTCCCGTGGATGATCCGGGCCTCGTGACACGCGCACGATATGCGGCTACTCGTATTCCCCCTCTACCGCTCTCTGCAGAGAGAAGCAAAGAGTAAACACAAGCAGTCCCGACAGCCGATCGCAAGGCTTTGGCTACGCATATACATATATATGCGGCTGGGTAATATATACCCAGTCATCTGCAAAGAAATATATATTATACAAAAATGTATTTTTTGCGATCATACTATATGATAATCAGTTCTTATAAACTGATACTCTCTCCGCCCGTTTTAGCGAACGGAGGAGGACCGCGACAGACGTCGCTGGTATCTTGCTCTTTAGCAGAGCGAGTTGATTAATTAACATATTTGTTAATTCATTATTTTTAGTAATTAAAAATATCTTTGTCCATTGTGTGGACAGACTCACAGCGACAGGCGTCGCTGGCACCTCGCTCTTTGACAGAGCGAGTTTATTAACTAATATATCTTATAATTACGCTTATAATAATTGTACAAATATATGCTGAAAATAAAATGTTTGTAAAAATTAATTTATGGCAAGTTGCCATATCCCTCGAGTCCCGTGAATGATCCGGGCCTCGTGACGCGCGCGCGATATGCGGCTACTCGTATTCGCCCTCTGCCGCTCTCTGTAGAGAGAAGCAAAGAGTAAACACAAGCCGTGCCGAGAGCCGAGCACAATGTTCCGGCTATATATATATATATATATATATATATATATATATGCGCGTCTGGATAATATACACCCAGTCAGCTGTAAAGAAATATATATTATTCAAAAATGTATTTCTTGCCATCATATTATATTATGTTGATCAGTTATTATAAACTGATACTCTCTCCGTCCGTTTTAGCGGACGGATGTCGCTGTACCCTCGCTCTTTAGCAAGGTACGTATTAATTAACACGTATGTTAATTAATAATTCGGATAAAGTACCGAAAAGCCCATATGCCTGATTGCCTTGAAATTTTGTACACTTATGTTTTTTGGCCTTCTGAGCATGAATATGATAATTAAAATTACCGCAAATGAAGCTTTCTAGGTTAAAACTTGAAAAACTTGATTTTTTCGTGTTTTTTCTC
>OZ024924.1:26909691-26922535 GCA_964017225.1 Netelia inedita
CTCTCGTTCTCGTAGATTCGTCGTGTATTCGTGTTAATTTATATCATACATATTTAGGTGCGTGAATGCGGGTCATGAGATTTGACATACTCAGCTAAGAGGCACGATATTTATATATGTTTTTTTTTTTTTTTTCTTGTGCCTTTGTTAGAAAGGGAGTGAAGCTTAAAGAGAGATTTCGTGGACGGTGATTTGAGAATTTTGTTCCTCCCCCTCTTACCACGATTTCTTTGACTATTATCGCCCCGATAGGAAAAGTAAGAGAAAAACGAGATAGAATTGCACGTCGAGTCCGTTTAAGTAATAAGGAAAATTTTCATCGTGCTCATTATTTGTACAAATATATGTCGTGTCGTGCATCTCATACTATATATATATATATATATATATATATATATATATATATATATATATACTTATATATATATACAGAACGATATCTTCCAAGATCTCGATAGTCGAGAAAAACAGAGAGAGAAAAAAATAAGTCATTCCCTGATTCTCGGTAATGATTGTTTTCGCATTTACTCATTCCAATGATAGTATTTATACAATCGTCCCCTCCCCCCCAGCCCGTCTCTTCGCCCTCTTGCTCTAATTTATATTCTAAACAAATATAGATGCAAACGTATAAATTCCCAACCAAAAATCAAATTATACAAATTTATGGAAAATCTTGAATTTTTTAATATATTTCGATAAAAATGTTTCACTGTTATACTTAAAAAGTTTCAAATTAGATATGACGAGTAGAGAGGTAATTATGAAAAAATGTATTCGAGCTCAGTCGAGTCAAAGATTAATTTTTCGTAAGAAAAATGAAGATAAACTTGTCCGTAAATTCGTGTAATTAATTTTCGTCCCAGTAGTCAATTATTTTTGTATATCGATATTTTTAATATACTAAAATTTTTATGGAATCAATATTTTGGTTGGGTCCGCATGCGTAAAGCATTCTTAAGGTCATTATGAAACCTTGATGAAAAAGAAAAGTAAAAAAAAGCAAAAGTAGGTGGGTGTCCTGGTAATTAACGTAATTATTATTATTACTATCGTACGATCGAAGATGATTGTTTGGAATTTAACGCGGACGTCCCGACGAAATTATGCGATATAAAAATTAATGTCTAGAGCGGAGGGAATGAGGTGAGTTTAGTCATATAAGAATAAACTGATAAAATTGCCCGAGTGCACCGAGTTCCGTGACGAACGTAATTAATCGCAAAATACGCAATAACTCGCGTTTGAATAAATTTTGCGACGCGTGGACGAGACCAGCTGATCTGTATTTCCGATAACGCGAATGTCCAATTTTCGAATCGGTACGAGAGTGCCTTTTTTCACAAATAAAATACCAAAAACAAAAGAAAAGAAATGATCAAAAAAAAAGACACGAGTCAAAATAAAAAGAGGCAATGAAAAATAATCCACGGACGAAGAAAGAGACGGAGAGTAAAGATTACCGACGCAGCGACCAGCAACGAGGCGAACTACTAAAAGCTAACTTCAATTTCAGAAAAACGAAACGAAAGAACGTCAGTTAAAAATTGAACAGAAAACAAAGAAAAAAAAAGTGCGAATCGACATTTTTTTCGCATCCGTCTATTGTACCTGCTTCGAAACTCAAATTGCCTTAATGACAAATATTTGTTGTAAAACGTCTGTAAATATAGACAATACGAGTACGAGCTGAACGAATTAGGAGGCTAAGACATTTTTTTTCGATGAGAGACGAGCAAAATAAAATAAATGAAAAAAAGAGACAAATTTTTCGAACGAAGAACAAAAGATAAAACGCGAGACAGAGAACGCGTCTGTGGAGTGCTCGGGTACGGTCGAAGTTATTTTGTAAGATGCATTATTATGTATACACACACACACGTATAAATACAAATATATATATATATATATATATATAGTAACATCGCGATTATAGCTGCGCTCCGTATCCATCTTTTTTTTCTTTTTTTTTCTTTCTTCTATAGAAATGCGCGTATTCGCATAATTAGGTCGCTACTCTCGTTCAGAGGCAGCTATAAGAAGAAAAAAAACTGGTTTACGTAGCCGATCGATTTCAGATCGCCTAGAAATTATTGTAATATGTACACGAGAAGAAAGGAACAAGAAAAACGAAAAAAAAAAGTGCGTCTTTATTGGAAAAGTAAAATTTTCTTTACGTACAGGAATACAAGATACGACAAATTTTGGAATCGTCTCGACTTATTTAAAATCCATCGTCCATCCAAATTATCACCTCGATAATAAAAATGAGAATTCACGATTTATTGTCTAATTTAGTTTGGAGGAGAAAAAAAATGTTTATATATATTTAGAAAACGCAACGACGATACTTGCTCTCTTTATTTTCTTCGTTCGTCAAACACACCGGGGATCTTGACTACATGTAGCTATTCATTACGCTTATTAAAGGGACATAGTCAAAACGGGGGAGGGGGTAAGACAATAATCATAATATCTCTTATCAGTCGGGTGAGTACGACTAAGGGACATTTGGCGCTACGATAGCCGGGTAAAGTTTGTCAAGTGAAAAATACGAAAAGAATGAAAAATGAACGTGACTTTCTTTTTTCTTTTTTTTTTCTTTGTTTTAACACACAGCCCTTCGCGATTGATGAGTATACAACAAAAGTTCGCAGTCTTTTACAAAAATCGAGATAAGGAAAGATATAATGAAACGAAAATGATATCGAGACAACGTGTGCTAATTATTACTATTACGATGCTAATACTGCTGTTCGATAAACTCTCGTAAAGTATCTTTCGTTTTCGAAAGGAAAATGCCTCGGGGTATTACGATCGAGATTGCGAACCGTAGCTTGGATACGCCCTCCTCCTTCTCCAACTATGTTTTAATCGTTACGAACGAAGTCTTTGTATCATTGTCGAAATAAATGTCCAAGGGTAAAATGCACCGAATGGATAGATCGGGGAACGCGGAAAGCAAAAGGCCAGAGATCGCGCAATGCGTAAATCAAAGGGCTCTAGTAACTTCCAGATCGAAGATTTGGTTTTTTTTCTTTCGTTTTTTCGTTCCTCGAACGAGAGTGACGCGTGTAGAATAAAAGTCACTCTTGAACTCCCAAATCCCTCGCCCACTTCCTCATCACTATTCCTAATTAACATACACAAATTCTGTATACGACGTAAATATGTACAAATCTAAAAATTGGAAACTCGCGGGTTGTTAAAGCGACGAGTAAATATCATGGATGTAAATATCGATTCAACACGATTCCACCCAAATGAGGAGGAAACGCGTTTTTTCACAATCTCGTTGGGAAAGACCGAAAATGGTCGCTCGGCAAGTTACTTCATGTTTTTTTTTTCGTTTTTTTTTTTTTTTTTCATTTTTTTCTTCGTTTTCTTTCGTTAGGCAGATAGATCAAGGTTCTGAAAACGCGGCGAATATTTCGAGATTCGTGAAGACGAATAAATAATGCAATAATCTTTGTTCTTCTCTTCGTTTTTCTCGTCTATCGAAGATAATGACGGGCCTTTAGGCTCGAGGCTTCGTTAAATTCACCAATAGAAAGAATTGTGAAGAAATTCTGCGGTGGACTTGTACAGCGTCGAGGCGCTTTGCCTCAACCCTGTGAAAAGAGAAACTACACCCTCTCGCTCTGGTTCAGGCTCGTCGTCCTCTGGCAAATATTCCGGCATATCTTCGCAATCGTTATTATCGGTGCTGATCTAAAATAAAAAAAATAAAAAAAACAATCGTATGAACTACAACGTGAATTTTTGTAATACGAAGCAAGATAAATCGGACTCTGTGGAAATTGTAAGATAGAAATTCGTTCGATCTATTACCAATGGGACGAGAAATTCTTGATTAAATTTGTTTCTCGTGACTAATCTCGCTTCCATATTTTGGGTATTGTCTCTTATAGCCTCGGCTATCTGTTTCGCAGTAACGTTGACCAACGTCCTCATAGTTACTCGCTGATGCTCGACCTCGACGACTAGAGAAATTAATCCTTCGATCCTTATGAGCGTAGCTTCCAAGTCTGATCTTGTTTCCTGCGTTGAATTAAATATAATCGTCAAAGCTATGTTTCCGTAATTTTTCTGGAGTATCCGGGCCATGGGGATGATTCGCAACTTACAGGCAACAATCCACTGACGTGAAGAACCACGACATGAGTCTTGAGTTTCTTTGGTTCTATGACTCTACGACAACGACTGCGTAAATTATATATCGGAGGTTTCATACGTTCTATGTCGTTTTTTATGGATTGAGCGTGCGTAGCGAGTTCGGGACTTTCGATAATGTATTTGTTTATAACCGCATCGAGTGCCTCTCGTATCCCGAATGTCGAAGTAACGTGAATATAATTCTCCACGTTTTTCGTAAATATCTCGAGTATACTGAGAGCCAAATAGACAACATCGGGATCGGGATATTCCAGCACGTAAGCGAGATACGAGAGTACCGTACGATCCTGCGAACATCGATCGTCAGTTATTTTGTTCCGACGACGAAGAATCCATCGCGAAGATAATAAGAGTGCGAAATGCAACGAGTAGATAAATACTTGAAAAAGCTGACCTTTAGGATCGTGTCATGATTCGCAAAATCATCCGCCAACTTTTTATAAGTCTCGAGGGTAGCTCTCAACTCTTTTGGATCAACGGAATCATCCATCGTTCCGTGATATTACAACAAAATAAAAACACCTTCACATACGGATTAATACGTCTTTATCGAAGCTTCAACACTACCAGGTGCACGAATGAAGTCTAGCAGAACTCTCTCCGAGATGTACGAGAATAAAGTGTACTATATAGTACGTCATGTGTTAGCAAACTGGTGCTGCCACCCTGCACACAACTATGTACTATAAAGTCAATCGCTGAAATACGAAGATAACGACGAAATCCTTCCACGAATGAAGAGTGTACCAGGTTCAATATAGGAATCTACGAATTCACATTGGTATAACCCAAGAACATTTCTAGGAAGATAAGATAATGCTCGAAGGCAAACTGCAAATCCATATCGATAAATTACAAATTTTCGTGATTACTTCGAATGTTGCACGAATTAGATTTTTGTATCGCTCAAATTTTGACTAGATCCGTCGGAACATGAACATATAAGAAAAAAATAAATATAATTTTGCTTTACGTTAGAAGTTTTGATGGGAGCCTAGCAATGAGTAAGGCGAACTAGTCGCGGATGCGCACGAACGTTGGGAAAGGGTAAAGTGACTGTACGAGTTGCTGCGAAGCGGTACGAGCATAGGAAAAGAGAGAACGAAGAGTCTAATAACGCGATGGAGGTGGAAAAAGAGAAGGAAGTTCTGTGAACCAGAAGGGCGATCGGGTACCGGATCCTGGCTCGCTACCGCAGTCCTCGCTCGCGGGCTCGACGATCGCGTGTGCTCCAACGATTTATCCGCAATTCGACGCGCTCTCTCAGTCTCGAAGCTCCGCGAGAGGAGCTACCGCGTGTGTCGTCGACAATAATTGTTTTTTTTCCCTCCTCGTAGTCATTTTTCGTTGACATCGTTAAATTCATTAAATCGAAATTTATAAGAAAACAAAGAAAAAAACATCCAAATGGTCACAAAGGCCCGATTGGGAATAAAATCAAAGTGTTAAAACGATTAATAAAACGACAAAGAGAATCGTTTCCATTGCAAAAACAAAGTGCGTTGTCGTCGCGTCGATAATACTATTTTACGTCGCGACGAGACAACGAGAGTGAGACTTTGAAAAAGGATTAAATCGAACGAGCGGGTCCGTGGGGACCCCGAGGCGGAGAAAATTTGACGTAGCCTTTTTTTCATCCGGAATAAGGCGATCGTACAATTCACGAATGGTTAACGTGAGTACCTTTTTTTCCCTCTCTTCAAATCGCTAAATCGTTTGGTAAAAAAATCTTCCAACTTTCGACAACGAGTCCGAGGGTAATTAAAAAATGATGATCGTCTCGATTCGGGCGGACTCGAACTTTCTTTGCGCGCTACTCCGAATCCAGAACGCGAATACGTTAAAGCGCCTCATCATTCTTTCGACTAATCACATTACAATGGGTTTCATTAACGAGCAACGCGAATTTTTTTTTCCCCTTGACTCCCGGAATTTTTTCTCCCGTTCCCGATTTCTTTCTCTCGGTCACTAATTTTTTTTAATACGTTCTTTATTCTTCCACTACTGTGACTTTGATTTAATTCGTACGGTCAAAGCGACGAACTTCCGAACGTACTACATGGCTATTAGGCTACTGGTTCGTTTCCGCTTTTTAAATCTGTCCATGTGGAAAGCGGGGCACCCACTGCCGCTGGAAACGAGCGATGTAGAAAATCAGATCATGGTAGGAGGTTCGCAATACTTTTTTTAAATTTATTCAATATATATGTATATATTAAAGATAAATTTTTAATCCCAGAAGTGGATATAAGTGAAATAATTCAATCAGCGAGATAACGACCCACATTAAGCGCAGCTTAAAAGAGGTAAACTTCCTATTCGAGGCGCCAGACATTTCACGCAAATATTAAGTAACAATGGCGAATAACCGAGTCGAGGACACCTTTTTTTGTAACGAATCTCCATCGACTATTACAAAATCTCGCTCGTATTGAAATTAACAGAAGATTAATGACGGTTTAAATCGTTTTCTCTTAAATATTGCGTCGAGGCTTCGATAATTGTCGTTTCGTACAAGAAAATCGCGGAAAGTACCAAGGGACAATACGAGAAGAAAATGGAATCTCGCGAAGAATGATGTCGGTGGGTAAAACAACGTCGCCCATGTGGAAACAATACGTGAAAAGGCCGTGTGGCAATTTTTCTTTCTCGTTTTTTCTTTCATTTTTTTTTTACCTTCGATAATTCGCCCACGCGAAGGCTTATGTGTTATATACGTATGATGTCATCGAGGCGCACAATCGAGGTACTTTCTTGCGACACGCGAATTCCATCGAGCGCGTGTGTACACATAAATGCGTATAATACACCGTCTTCGAAATTGGTAGACCGGTATATCCGTTAATGAGTAAACACAGGCTTCTGCAAACTTCAATTAAGAGAATCAAGCGAGTATATAGTTGTGAAATTAAATTGCAAATCGGAGATATCGATATGGGGACGACGTCAACGTACGAATTATAATAATTAAATTAAAAAATAAACAGTCGTGCTATTTTCGTAACGAGACGTCGATTAATTTTCATTTAAAAAATAAGTAAACTCATTTTCTTGGAATATTTAAGTATTTTACGTTTAATGTTTTGTTTGTTTTTTCGTCAAGAATTATAGGTCACTATTTCGCTGACGAATTAAACAAGTGATTCATTAGCAAAATAATAATCTTTAATTATAGTGATCAGAAAATGTTATTTAGAATTAAAAAAATATATTTAAAAATACGAAACTGGCTCATTTTCTTTGTATTTCGCGAGTTTAGTTTTTTGTAAACGAAAAATGAGAATATCTTGGCATCGTTCGTGCGGTCGTTCACCCTAATAATTTTTTCACACGATTGCAACGTTACGTGCAAGAAAAATTAATACGTCTGCACTGTTATCGCATTTGTCACGTTCCACGATGATTGGAGGGAGAAAATTTTGTATATGTACACGTACAGGAGCTTTCAAAGTTATTTAAAGTATAGGTCGATAGCGTAGAAATTGTTCGCCCATGGAATATAAAAAAGTCAACGTTTCAAGGAAGCGAGAGAGGCGGATACTCGTTTCTGCGCCTCCCGGGCTCTCGTCAGTTCGTCCGAGAGGTCCCGCAGGGGCCCTCGTCGGCGAAACCGGGTCTCTCTTTAGCTCGACGTCGATGTACGTCTCTCGCTTCTTCACGTTTCTCGACGCTCGACCTCGAAACACACAAAATCCCTACTCCTCCACGCACGAGTCTACGCCAGGCATTCGGATACGTACGAATTCTTGTCTAAAAAAAAAGGAGAAAAAAAAGAAACGCCGATACGCAAGGCCTAAAATATTCGAGATATTTTTTTCGGTCATTTTCTTTCTAGGAATCGTCAAGAAAACTGAAGATTAAAAAAAAATCAATACAAGTTTATTTCGACCGTTTTTTCTCTTTTATCGAATTTATAAAGAGGACAAGCGTTCGGACACGAGATCACCAAGTTTTTTACCCGTTAGACTCTGATAAAAGTCTTTGAAAAACAAATTGGAGTGAAATAATTTGAGAAATTCTCAAAGCGATAAATTGCTAGCTGGTCGATTTTCCTATCCGCTGATAACTATTTCTGCGCGAGAAGAAAAAAATATGAGAATTATTCGAAGCAAGGTGATTACGATACCTATCAAATGTATTAAATTACAGCATATAATTAAATTCGATAGGATTAGTATATTAGATCGAATCGTGGCGAAACAAGTTTCACGGTAAGAAGTTCGAAGTAACGTGTAATACGCATTACAAAGATTTAAAACAAATTTTGTTTTCTATCCTAAGAAATATTTCCATTTCTACTTCATCGAATTACAGAACCTTTGTTCTTCTCGCGAGTCTTATTTTTTTCGCAATGGGATAAAGAAATTTCTCGTATATGGCGACCTAAAGAAAAAGTGTTTTTTCGAAACGTCCCGAACAGCTTCTTTCGCGCGGTTATAAATGCTCGTTGCAACAGATAATACCACGCTGACGCCAAGTAGAATACCTCAAAAGGAACTTTAGACTCCCCGTAACACACGTTTTGTTGTCTCGTGCGTTCCAGAGCGGTGAAAGTGGAACTTTACCGCGGCGAAAACCGGGCACGGCCCTCCTTCTACCTAACAAATTATTCATAATCAAAATTGCGTTGATTTTCTCGTCTCGTGTCGCGTTTTCGTCCGTGACGAGGAGGGAAAGAGAACGACGCGAGATACGTCGAGAAACAAGCTCGGCTATCTCGAGCGTGAAGCACGTCGGCTAAGCCGTGAAAAATAATCCTTCCAACCCCCTTGTGTATGTAACTTCGATGTTTCTTTTTTTTCCTTCGACTCTCGTTGCAAAAGAGATCGCTGCTGCAACTTGGTCGATCGTTCGATATTTTGCAACGAGATAATAAACTTCTAGTCGGATACTTCCGCTTTCGTGACTACTAAGTATATGGGTCGTTCCGCATGAATTTCCCTAGACAAAATATTTTTAATATTTTTCCAGTCAAAAACGAATATTCTTTTTCAACGATCTGCAGAGGAATTCCTCGTTCGTTAACTATAACGATATTGCGTACAGCTCGAGTTTTAACGATAAAAAAGAAAAGAATACAATCAACGCTTCATTTTCCACAGCCTAATAATTATCCAAGAAGGAACGACTGTATATTTTCTCAATTCCCGTTTCTCTTTACCGTTCCCAATGGCGATAGAAGAATGAAAAAAAAAACAGCACACAATCTCAACGCGCGCATTATCAATTAATCACCGAGTCTCATCGCGCGAAATATCCATAACTCCTCGCGCATTGTCATTTCGACTTTAATATCCTGAAACTGGTTCACTCTCACACGACTCACGCGGTCGCGTTGAAAGTTCCGCTACGAGGTAACTCGAGGAGCTAACGTACCCTCGGAATTGTATTGTAAAGAGTAGAGGAGTTGAATCGCCAACCTATCCGTGTGTTCTCGTATTTTTCTACCGTTTCCCGCAGGTGTCGGTTGTAAATGCTCGAGACACGACACGCCTGCAAATTCAATGCGAATCGTAAAATCGCATACGCACACGCGGTATAAAACACACAGAGCGAGAGAGAGAGGTCGTAGTTCACGAGGTTGCGCTACGGTCTCGCAAACTTTTCCCGTTACTTATACGTTCCGCGAGTTACATATATAAATTTATATATGGAAGTTGAATCGTCATTTTGCAACCGAGTTTCCTACCCGGGTGTCCCTTTAATTCCCACAGTCTCAAACAACGTTGCGATAAATCTGGAGCTATTTTCCGTACTTTTTCGTTCGTTCGCATCTCTTCATCGATCTCTGTTTTTCCCGTACCGGTTCCTCGCGAGATTCCAGTGGAAACGTGTTTGAGAAAACGAAAAGAAAAAGAAACACAACGTTAAAATCTGAGTCACGAAACGCCAGCGGGGGCTCTAACAATAAATGGCGTTACGGAATAGCTTTGAGAGAGAGAGAGAGAGAGACAAAGTTGGTCGGGGGAGTCGAAGGAAGGTGGTATTTATACCTGCGGAGACTTTTTCGTCGCGTTTGCTCCGCGTGTAAAGAGCGCGAGAGATTCCGAGGTCCACGATCTTTCTCCATCGCTGGCTCGATTCGAGGGGGCCTCGCGTGACAATTAAGTAATATATACGAAGGTGGACAATGCGCGGGTGATCGCGATAAGTTGCTTACAGTTTTACGTGTGGGCCTCGTCGGATTCTGTGGCCGCGGAGGCGCTTGTGTTATTGCGTTTGCCGTGCTCAAGGCCGCGAGGGAAGTTGGGCGAGTGTAAAATCTCGCAAGCGAACTCTCGATTAGTCTAGGCTATACCGAAAGTTGCACAATCTACCGTGTTGAATCGTTAAAGGACGCTCGCAAAGCCGAGGAATAATCGCAGTCCCGTGAAACCGAAAATTATCATATTTTTCCCATTAACAATAATTGTTTGTTGATTAAAAATAAATTGACTTGATTTTGAAGTCATGTTCTATATTTTGTATCGATACGGTAAAAATATTTGTAATATTTATGGGAAATTGTGAATTATGTCGAAAGATTCTCGAAGCGATAAAGTACGGTCGCGTGCGAATCGCGACGTTATACTAATTGTAGCGTATCGATATTTCCTCGTATCATCGCCGTATGCAAATTACGTTCCATAAAAATCTGAGACACTAAATGCTCGAATATAAGTGACCATTTTTTATTCCGATTCGTTTCGAAACGTAGCACGGTTTTTTTAAAATCTCGATGTTTAAAGGAAAAAATAAGTAATCATAACGGACGATAAAAACGAAGGAGAGTAAAGGGGGAAGAGCCGGTGTTCGGCGATGAACAAAGCTATAAAATTCCTCATTAATAAGAAATAACTGTATATGTTTACGTGGTCTTGGTAGTTGGAGTACGAACGACTCGATCAAGAGGATCGTTGAAAATTATTCTTTCTGGTAATCGAATCATCGAAATAATCCGGTTCGGGCAATCGTAGGGAATACTAAAACAGGAGGAATAAGTCGAACACCACTCGCGCCTCTCAAAAAAAAGCGCGCGGCTTTGCGACGAGAATCCTGACGCGATTACAAACACCAAGGCACCCGGAACGGGCAAAAAAATTCGATCGGCGTAATAATAAACCGCGATAACGACAAACACTCTCGCTGATACTCGGGCATTATTCGAAAATAATTCGGAGTCATTGAACGCGAAACTGAGCGCGAGAAGAGACGCCTGGCCACGCGAGAGCTATACAAATATTTCCTAGGACGAGATTCAAGGAAGCTCAGGAAGTTTCGCGATCGAGAAAGCAACGGGTGATCATCTTAACGCAGATTTTACACGAGGAAATAACCGCGGAGCATTTCTTTACCGTAGACTAAGCGTCTTTGGATTTCTTGGTTTTTTTTTCTTTCTCTCTCCCTCTTTTCCTTTCTACGCGTCTAACTATACGATTCCGTATAAGTACAGCGTTCTATGCACCGGTCCGAGTACTCACGATCATCTTCTCTACCGGTAAACCGGAACGACGCGCGCTTCGAAGATTTTCCGCCTACGCGTACGTAAATTATGAATTATCATGCTCGAACCCCGTTGAGCCGTATGCCGAGATTCGACGCTCGTACCGCTTTCTCCCCAGTCACGTGATTTTATCACACGCAATTCGCTACCTTTCGTCTTACCGATATCTAGAAATATACGAATGAGAGACCGTACGATAAGACGATTTCTTTGATAAATCGCATTGAAATTGTCGGGCTGGTTTTAGTGGATTTATTTGAAAAAAAAAGAGAAATTCAGCGACTTATATATAGATCCTACGCTAGATAAATTCTTAACCCCGACTAGTACATCTGATATAATACTCGTTAACGAGAAATTTAATAATCATTCGCCTCCTACGTAATAAATGATAAAATCGTAATTCAAATTTATCTTGAATTTTCTTGCGTTCGAGCTGCAACGACGCGGTGACGTTTAGTATTTCTGTTTGTCTATAGCTCGTGGTTATTTTTCCAAGTTGATCGGTCGATTGCGTATCGATAAATATGTGCGAGAGGCGCGTGGAAAAAGAAGCATTTTTATCGGACTCGCGACAATAGAAGTGAATATATTTCGCCACCGCGCCCTGGTCTGGTATGCCGTTAAGGCGTTGCAAATAGTTAACCGCGATCCTGATAGCGTTTCGTTCGCACTCTCGAACGGATGAACGGATCTCACTCGGCGCGCCTGTCGCATTTCGCTACTCGCACACCTCGGCTCGTTAACTACGAAACTGAGATACAAATATATCGACCGTAACTACAATCTTCGATAGCCGGAAAAATTACGTCTTCCTACCAGCTTCTACGAAATTAAACATTTCCGATGAATCAATAATAATTATAAAAAAAAGAAAGAAATTAATTATTTCTTTCTTAATTCTTTTCTTAAAAATTATTTTTCTTCTAATTGTAGTGTCTCGAGGGTTTTGTAATTCGTAAGACGATGATAGACGAGAGCTAGGAATGCGCGAGGATGGGATTGCCAGGAAAGCGAGGGTGAGGGTGTCGACCCCGATAAAAGACGTCACGGTGTAACGCCACCAAGTTCGAGAAGAAAAAGTCTCTCGTCGCGTCACCATCCAACTGACTACCGACGCGATAACTACACACTACTTAAGCCCGATGCTTGTCTTATCGGGGTCATCGAGCCCTCCGAGAAAAC